>JABRWK010000052.1:387770-573422 GCA_013372445.1 Hypothenemus hampei
AAATAGTACCATGACCAACAAAATATTTCAAAGAGATTTGTCAAAAATTCTTCAATTGTTAAGTTGTGAGAAAAGCTGCAAATGAGTTTTCTAATAAATAGTCTGAGGTAATGTGTTAACACTTGGTTATCGCGGGCTCTCTCCTGTTAATAAGAATTGTAAAGCTTTGCTTTTGTTAGTTCAATATCGAAAATGGACTGAATAATAATAAACAACACCGTACAAAATGGTATGTATTTTCGTGTTATTCAATGCTCAAAACTAGATTTATTGTTTTTATGTTTAAGCGAAAAATTAATAGTAATACACTGTTTTTCTTTCAGCTTTCTGTACAAATGAACCAATTTTTTTTTAATTATTCCGCGACAGGGACCATTTATTTGGAAATAACATGGTTTTCATAAAAGAAGTTCCAAATAAAAAGTAAAAATTATATTTTTAATAATACACTTTTCAGTTTTTTGATATTGTTTTAAGGTTTACTATAAAAATCAAGTTTTTCGTGAAGTAAATTATAAAATATTCATACTACTATTACCATATTTTCAATTTTAAATATGTAATTCTAAAGTATCCATCCATTAATATAACAAAATTGACTGATGTAAGTCTTCTTTTTATTAGGTAACGAAAAATACTAGATAGAACATGTTATTTTTTAGTACAATTCATAGTGCTATTGTCTCTTAATAATTACAAATATTTATCAACCAAATAAAATATCTAAATTTAGATGTATACAGGGTGTCTTGATATAAATGGACCACAAGTAGTGTATGATAATCTGATTTGGTTTGTACATACTAAAAAAAACCCTGTATACGAAATTTAGTAAAATTATTTCATAATCTAAGAGACAAATTACAAAAAATTGAAACAAAATTCAATTTTGGTCCTTATTAACTTTGATGCTAATCATAAGAGCATTTTCACATAATATGAAACGACATTATTGACGTCAAACAGCAGATAATATCATTCGTCTTGACAAATTTTACGATATTGTGGCGAACTGTTTCAGTTTCACGAAGTCAAAATATAAATATGTAATTGATTTTGTCGGACGTCAAACCCGACAATATTTGTTGTGGTTTTCAGACCACCTGAAAGTGTTTAATGTGTTTTGCGTGTCCCGATGCCGTATCGTCCAATAACACTGATATTTTATCATGTAATGTGAAAACGCTCTAAAGGAAATTAGATTGTCTTTTTTTTGTCCATGTTCTGGCAGGACGGACAAAAAAAAGTTCATTATTTGTAGGATACCCTGTATAAAAGCATTTTACAATTTTCTTGAAAATTTTATTATCTATGTATGTAAATAAAGAAACGCCAATACGGTTAGGTAAAACGTTTGTAATAATAATATAGTAAACTTACAATGTAGAGAAATTATTGTTTTCGTTACTTAACAAAAAAGTGACTCTAAGCGTTTAAATATGCAAAAAGACTGATGTCACACTGTAGGCTTTTTGCAAAATAAAATCCATTATATGTGGTTTTCGCTGTTAAAAATACGAAATCAAAATTACATTTATTTGAATAAAAATTTAGTGAAAAATTTAATATGAATGATAATTGTGTTACATTTACTAAAATTTTTTATTGCATAAATATGTATTTAACAATAAAACTGTAAAATTTACGTAAGCATTTGATTACAATAGATAGGCCCAACAACAATGGACTACCTACCCTGTTGTATATTTTCTACTTTTTGGATTCTCAGCTTTTGATGAACTTTTGTGTAAGCAATTAACTCTCTACAAGAGTTTGTATATTTTTGATTAGTAGGTTATGAAAATAGTGAATTAATAAACTGACCAAAAATTTACCCTATACAACACATGACGTCATACAAATACGGATTGATTCGATATTAAATGTACATTACTATTTTTTTGACCCATACCTAACTGTAAACTGTCAACAACGTCAATTGTCAAAATTTGGATAACGATAAGAGAACGGGTTTACAATATGTACACAATTTTCTTTTGAATTTGTTTAAAACCGATATTTATCAATAAAAATAAAAAATTTTACCTGGTATCGCGCCAGTACTAACTTGTTTAAGTACTTACAAGTATTCTTTTCAAAAGACAATTTATTATCTCGTTGAAAAGAGGCAAGAAAAACCTGTAGAACAAGATGTGGGACTCTACAATGTTTTTGAGCAATTTAACTCCAAAGTTCTATGTAGCCCTAACCGGAACCTCTTCTCTCATATCAGGACTGATACTAATTTTCGAATGGTGGTACTTTCGAAAGTATGGCACGTCATTTATTGAACAGGTTAAAAATGTGTATTTTCAATAATACTAGTAAAGTCTCTGGTACCATATTGTATTAGGTATCGATAAATCACATCAGCCCTTGGATAAGTGGAGAGTACAGAGAAGAGTCAGGCAACAATTCCCAAGCAGCCCATTCTCCAGTTCCAGAATGCAAGGTTTGGAGAAACCCTTTAAGCTTATACAGAGGTGCTGAATATCAAAGATTCTACTGGGCAACAAACAAAGAACCTTTGACTTATTATGACATGAATCTATCAGCACAAGATCACCAAACTTTTTTTACATGTGAAGCCGATGCAGGTAAGTCAAAACCTGAACAAGAATAGAAATATTTATTTGCGAATTTAAGGTAAAGCTGAATATGAAATAATGCAAACAGCTTGGCGTGAAAGAAATCCTCAAGTAAGACTGAAAGCGGCCCATAATGCTCTTGAAAAGAATCCAGACTGTGCTACCGCGTACATTTTGTTAGCTGAAGAGGAAGCTACTACAATAACTGAAGCAGAAAAAATTCTGAAACAGGCTTATAAGGTGGCAGAAGCTAATTATAAAAGATCTCAAAGTTTACAGCATCAGGGTGCATTTATGGAAGCCCAACACAGAAGGTAATAAATAAGCAACCACATTTATTTCGGTATCTAGATTTGTTTTAATTATTTTAGAGATACAAATGTGTTAATTTACATAAAAAGGCGATTGGCAATGTGCGCTAGACGATTAGGAAAATTAAAAGAAGCTGTTAAAATGTTCAGGGATTTAACAAAGGAAGTGCCACCAATAATGAACGTTTTGAATATACATGAGAACCTTATTGAAGCATTACTTCAAATGCAAGCTTACGCTGATGTTCAAGCTGTTTTGGCAAAATATGATGATATTTCTTTACCGAAATCAGCAACAATTTGTTATACTGCAGCTTTATTAAAAGCTAGGTAGGTAAGATATTTCTAAAATTAACAATTTTTATATAAACTGGGTGCCAGATATCAATTAGAGTTAATTTTTTTATATAGAAGCGTCGCTGATAAATTTTCACCTGACATTGCAAGTAAACGAGGTTTGAATAGTGCCGAACTACAAGCTGTGGAAGCCATTCACAGAGCAGTTGAATTCAACCCTCACGTGCCAAAATACTTATTAGAAATGAAGCCTTTAATCTTGCCGCCTGAACATATATTAAAACGAGGAGATTCCGAAGCGTTGTCCTATAGTTTTTTTCATTTGGCCCATTGGAAAGCCATTGATGGAGCATTAAATTTATTGCACTGTACATGGGAAGGTACGTTCAGGATGTTGCCGTACCCTTTGGAACGAGGCCACTTGTTTTATCCTTATCCTACATGCACCGAATGCGCCGATAGGGAATTATTGCCAACATTTCACGAAGTTTCCGTTTATCCAAAAAAAGAACTTCCATTTTTCATAATATTCACTGCTGGACTTTGCTCATTTACGGCCCTATTGGCTTTATTAACACATCAGTATCCAGAACTTATGGGCGTGTTTGCTAAATCCATTGTAAACTGGATATCGTTGCCAGTTTTATACTTGTACGAAAAAATTGAGAATTTTGTTCCGCCGAATTTGTTGCAACAAATAATTCGAATTTAAGTCGTCGATTAAGCTTGCAAATCGTGTTTATTATTTATGGTTTTTGTGTTTAGCTTAGCAGCGGACTTCCATTAGATTAAATGGATTTGCCATGTGGAATGGAGATTATGTTTGTTTAAAAGGAGATCTCTCTACTTGTATTAAAAAAAATAAAATAATGCCCAATTTATACGAATAGTTTTTAATTGATTCGATAGACACAATAACATGGATCGCTATCGAATAACCTCTCCTGAACAATTGGTTCGCCTGCTATTCTCGCCCACTTAAAAATTGCACGGTTAGCGGAAGCTGAAAGTATTATACACAGATTGTTTAAATAAGAGCACAAATATTAACTTTGACCGTGCTCGTGGTTTATTAAAAGTATGCTTAAAAAATATAATAATCGTTGTGAAATTAGGGGTTTTCATAAAGAAATTGGAACGATATACGTAATCACATCTACATCTTCCGTGAAACCAAACACCTTTAGTTTTACGATAGATCATATTATTGGACAACACAATGTCCTTTGTATCGGACAAATCAGTTATAGGTTCTTCATCTAATAAAAAAGAATGATTTTATTAGGGAATTGTTAGTGTGCATCTAGACTAAACAAGCGAACAAAAGCAAACATACTAGTATTAAATCTTGTCATTAATCTGCTTTTCATTGATCGATTACTCTTGAACGTTTGTACTTATTTAAAGATTTTAAACTAATGTTTTCCATTGTTCGCTTGTTGTGTGTGGATGCACTTTTAGGTTTTCAATAAAATGTCAATACCTTCGTACTGGCATTGTTCTATTTCATATTTACAGACGTCTACTATAATTCTACCGTTTTCCAGTTGGTACATTTGCCGATTAATTATTGCCGTAATGTTGTTCGTGTAAAGTGAATTTAAAAGATGTTTTAATAGAATGTTTCGTAACAAATCATCCTGATTTAGTATTGTTATATCTGAGTTAATTCGATTTGGAAATGATGCGTCACCTTCTAACGGATCGTTTCTATACTGCTCACGAGATCCCAAATAGACATTAATTCGTTGGGTTAGATCGTTTAAAACTTTTGTTAAATTGTTTTGTAACATGTAATGCAGATCTAAATTATTGGACAATTCTATGGGCAGATGAACGATCACCGTGGGTTTTTCTTTGGTCGGTGAGGTTTTGGATCGATTAAATGTACGTGGTTCTTCTATTCCTATTTGGAAGAAACTGAATTTTTAGAGGTATTGATGATAGGGTAGAAACTTCCAGGAATTGTAAATGTTTCATGAAATGATTAGACAGTAAAATGTGAAAGTTTATGACTCATGATTGGTCGATACCTATGTAAGTCCATATAAAGAATTATATACATATAATTATTATACACTTACCCATGCATAAATTAGTTCTAACCGAATCACATTTACCATAAGGACATTTTGAACAGGGAATTCCCCGTTTGTAAACTGCCGATCCAATTACGTTACCTCTAGGTCCATAGTTGCAAACCAATCTATGAAGATATTGGCTGTCCATGTCTATTGTACTATTTGGATTACGAAAAATGGCCAGTCCACAACCAACAAATCGGGTCGCAGCCCAAATTAATTGCGTATATTGGCCGATCAGAAATTTACCTCTTTGTATCCTTTTAAAAAAAGTTAATTGTATTTTTAATTGAGAAGTTGATATATAGGTTTACCCAGAAAATGTCTCTATATCCGAAGGCAAAACATTTTCCACTTGTTTGTACCAATTTAAAATTAAGATTGCAATTTCTGGTAATTGATCGGTTGGGGTAAGTGCCGTTAAGACGTTTTGGCCTACCTCAAAATAACCTGAAAATAATTGTTTTTCTATTGTATAATTATAAAAAATGAAGAATTTTTACTGGTTTTTCGACATTGGTCGTGTTGTATTTTATCTGTTATTGGTATACATTGATCTGCCCATCTTTGGGCAATTTCCGCTAATTCATTATCCCATTGCTACATTTGGAAAACGAATTTTATAAATAAGATATTAATTGATAAGACGCATTAACCAAAATGTTCATATTTGATGCTGCTGGTTGTCTACCAAGAGGTCCTCTTGTTTCCTGTCCTGAAGCTATGTGATCCCTAATATCATTATGAATATTCACAATGTATTTTTTGGCACTGCTTGATAATTCCGGCCTTTTATATTCAATACAATTCACTGATGGTCCTTCCTATTTAATCGAAATATTTGTATGTACACAGCAAGTCAATATTATATATGCTATTCGCAACAGCCGAAATCGACCACTGTCCGAATTATGTTACCCACAACGCGATGTGGTACTTTACCTTGCCTTACCCATAACGCGTTGTAGGCAAAATAATTGGGGCTGGGACCGATTTCGGTTATTGCGAATAGCATATGTATACCTTATATTTGCAAAGAGTATGCGTTCCTTTTTTGCATAGTTTGCAATATTCGTTAGCATATGCTGATTGAATTAGTAATATTGCACAGAAAATGAGATATAACATATTCCTAAGACAGGAATTGTCACATTAATTAAAATATAGACAATGTGCAAATTCGGTATACATTAACACCTTCATATAAGCTGCATTCGTTCGCGACAAATTCCTTGATTATGATTTTTTTTTTAAACCAATCAAAATAAGGAATTTTTTAAATCCCCCAATAAAATATGAGTTATTTGAATCATGTTTACGAACTTTTTGGGATTACTTGTGTGTCATCTGTCGATGAAATTAGTAAGAGTATGGCCTTATGGTCTTTTTTATTTTTTAATACAGCAAAGAAAAGAACACTACATAAAATATAGTCTTTTCCTTTTTAATTGCGGTAAAAAAAGATAGACATTGATATTTAAACTTTCAAATGTCAAATACTTTTGATTAATGTCAAAGAAGGTAAAATATTTGTATGTCTCTAACGCAGATATTCAAAGCTTTCATCTGCTATCCTTTGCGGAAGAGGAAACTATTCCTTTTGAATTTTAATTTGAATATACATAAAACCCTTTTTTGATTTTCTTGTTCCACGTAATTTGGATTAATTCGTATGAAATTACAGCATCTGCTTTGGCTTAAGTTAAAAAATGAAAAAGCCAGAAATATTGTTCGGAATACGAAAAAGCAGTCCTAAAAGAAAGAGTCAGCTCGCAGAGGTCACGTCCTAAAAAATAACTTATCGTCACTCCAAAAGTTCAGAATACTACTGTTCGAATTTTTAACGATTAGCCGTACGTCATATTTTGAACATCATCAATTTCATATAAACTAATGTTACCTTTTTACCGAAAGAAAATCAAAAAAGGTTTTGTGTTTATAAAAATTAACACTTTTTTTTAGAAATAAATTCCCCCCCCCCACCCCCAAAAAAAAAGTATGACACGCCTTATTTTCTCTTTTTTTTTTATTTTTCCATCGCTGATACTTAAGCCAGAACACAAACGTTCATTTAATTTCATTTTCGATTTAGAAAGTATAGAGGAAAAACAAAACCGTTCAAAAAAATTGCTTATTGAGAAAATCGAAAAAAAAATTTAATATTGGCGTCAAAAACTCTTTTGAATCATTTGAAATTTCAGAGTTCAAATTGCTATTACAAACCCATAAGTGAGCAATATCCAATTTTACAGGGGAAAAAGGGGAATGTCGACAAACTCATCACACTTTTTTTAATAACTTCAATAGATAAAATTCGTTAAAAAAAACATTAAAACATAATATTTAAATATGTAGGTTTCTATATTTTGAATATTTCATTATAAAACTTGCTCTCTTCAAAATTAACTTTTAACCACTGCTATTCAGAACGATTCTAAAGAGTCTTTGAAGCCTATATTAAGAATTTTCTATCTTTTTTTTATTTTCGTAATAAGTACTTTTCCAGACATTTCCTCTTTTTCCCAGTATCCTTGATTTTTTTTTGTACTATAATTTGTTGACGTGCATTTTTTTAATTGCTATGCAGTATTTCAAAGTTGTGACTCTTCTAGCAGTAGAGAAAAACTCAAAAACGGTAAAAATTGAACATTGTTCTTTTTCCCTCCTATACTCTTCATATGTGTTACCAGTTATTGTAACACGACTCTGCCCAAAAATCCTGCGAGTCACGCACCATCTGGACACAACAGAATGCGAATCAAACCAAAATCTGATCTGGTTCGCCCATTAACCGGCGTTTCCATTAACGCAACTAACAGAACAACAAAAGCACAAAAGTTTTGCAGTGTGTTGCAAGAAGTTTTTGTTGTAGTCAAAGTCTGTTGCATGTTTTTTAGATAATTCTGTAACAAGAAGTGCAAAAAGAAAACTTACAACAAAGAGTATCTTTGCAAAAGTACTTCTTTGCATTATTTTGTACTCCTAAAAAATTCTGAATGAAATCAATTCGTATAGGACCCATTAGATACTCACTATTATTTTATTAAATACCATTCCTTTTCGTACAAAAAATAGTTGGATCATTTTAGTTTTACGCAAAGTAGCTGCTGATCTTCATGAGCTCTCATGTGTTAGCCCGAAAATTTCTTTTCCTCTATGTCTATTCCGTTACTATGGTGATTATGTTAAATCAATTTTTAAGGTTGTAAATTCAAATCAAAATTTGTCAAGTATCATTTTTCCATAATGAAAATCAGTTTTTGCACGGATTTAGACAAAAGTGTTGTAGTGGCAAACTGCGAAAAACGTAGTTGGGTTCAAGTCGGTCCTGAAGATGATTGGAATATTTATTGGGCGGGAACACAAACTTGTCGCAGTTTATTCAGCGTAGACAGCGGCTACCGGATGAACGACAACCAGTTTGTCCTTTCTAAAGTAAAACTTAATGGAATAACATTGAATCAATTTTTTAGAATCATAAATCACTTTCCAAACCATTATGAAATTTCACGAAAAGATTTATTGGTAAAAACATTAAGCGTTATCGCAGAGACTTGGAAAAAGAAGGAAACGTATTGGCAGAACGTGGAGACTCCAAATACCTCCATTTGGACTTTATTCCAATCACATTTGTTTTACCTGCCGATTATAACATGTTTGTTGAAGAATATCGAAAAGCACCTCAAAGTACCTGGATAATGAAACCGTGCGGTCGATCGCAGGGTTCGGGAATTTTTTTAATCAACAAACTTTCAAAGCTGAAAAGATGGTCCAGGGAGTCCAAGACTCCATTTCAACAACAACTTTCAAAGGAAAGCTATGTTATTTCAAAGCAAGTAACACTCTAGTGTATTTTTAGCTCTTTTAAGAGAGTGACCCTTTTTAATGTCACTTTTAGGTCATTTGTAAGTGACTTAAATAAATGAACAGTAACCTTGACCAAAAAATTCAATTTCTATTTTTTTGTTAGATACATAGACAATCCTTTACTGATTGGAGGCAAGAAATTCGATCTCAGACTCTACGTTTTAGTAACGTCCTTTCGACCACTAAAAGCTTACCAATTCAAACTGGGTTTCTGTCGCTTTTGTACTGTAAAATACGATTCGAGTGTGGCGGAATTGGACAATATGTACGTTCATTTAACAAACGTTTCCGTGCAAAAACACGGGGTAAATTGGCTTTTCGTCGAGAACAAGGAAATTGAAGTAATTTTTGAATCGTATTATGTTATTTTAGGGTGAATATAATTCGTTGCACGGCGGCAAGCTAAGCGTCCAGAATTTGAGATTGTATCTGGAAAGCACAAGAGGAAAACAAGTGACCGAAACCTTGTTCGATCAAATCAGTTGGCTGATCATACATTGTTTGAAAGCGATCGCTCCGGTCATATCTACCGACCGACATTGTTTCGAGTGTTATGGCTACGATATCATTATAGATAACAAGTTGAAGCCTTGGCTAATTGAGGTAAAGAAAATACATTGGAGGAATGTAATACTATTGTAATCAACAAAAAAATACATTTCAGGTAAATGCTTCTCCATCATTAACTTCGACAACTGCAAATGACAGGATTTTGAAACACAAATTACTCGATAATATTTTCAATATTGTGGTGCCTCCTTCAGGAATGCCAGAGTAAATATTCAATTAATACGGTCTTAATTATGTTTTCACTACGTCTTTGTGTTTTTGGCAATTTTCTTACTGAATAATTTACAAATAGAAATAATACCTAAGGAGTTATATGAAAATTGCTAATTTTCGATGTTCTATGTGGCGTCGCCATCTCAAAAGAAAGATATTATTGTAAACCATGGCATTGAACAGAAATACCTACATAGCGTTATAGTGAAAGAAAAAAGTGCAATCCACATGGAGAAAAATGGTTCCTGAAGATGGATTTCGAAAACGTTAACAAAACTCAATCCCAATTTTTCTCTGTTGGAATGTTTAAAATATCAATATTACTTAAGGGATACGTGGGTTAGTCTACGGCCGAACGGTAAGGGTATGATATCCTTAGTTTGAATCAGACATTTTAACCTAAGCGTGACTACGTAAATAATGGAAATCACGTACAAACTTAGAGATGTGTCGAAAAAAGAATGTTTGGTTTGCTTAGGTTCCATTGTTGGTGATTCAAACGTGACAATTGAATTGAACTGACAAAGAAAATGGTGACCGTCCTTTGTCACGCAGAAACCTACGTTTAAGAGTAGAAAAAGTGATTCTCAAAAATTGCCATGGAATTTTTAATTATTAAAATTCCGGCAAGTCATTCAGTAGTCAATAGGATTTTAAATCAATGTTTACGTATTAGAAAATTTATGTGTTTTGGTTAAATGGTGCCAATTCACGTTTGAAAATTAAAAAAAAATTGACATCACACCTTGGTCACTGACGTTACTGACTATTTTTAAAGTTCTCGTGGTAACCATTTAAAATCAGCTGGCGTACTATCCAGATTAAATCTGCGAATTCTTATTTCTTACAGTTATAAGCAGGAACACTTAGAGCAATTTTTCTAACTAAAATATGAAATACATGTTGAGAAAAGAACACTAGTACTTATTAGAAATACAACGATGTAGTGAAAATATTGATATTCAATTATGTACAGGGTAGTTTCGATAACATTTGCAGATAAAAGTAAAATTTGGGAAAAATGACTTCAAGAGTCGTGCACTGTTATCTGCTCACAACTGTACCTAATGCGTTTTTTCTATATTTTTCTTTCAAATTCGATTGACGTGTCGTTGAAATCAAATTGATAATAAAATAAAATTTTTTTCTAGTGTTCGTTGGAATAAAATTCCAGCTCCAGAAGCTCTAGGTGAGTTTGAATTGTTGATAGATGAAGAATTGGTTAGTTTGAACGAAAACAATGAAAACGGTTTAGGAAGAAATACGAACAAGTGGAAGTAACCAATTTTTGTAAATGTTTTTATTCATTCGATTTTATTTATTTAAGTGTCAATGCAATACCTAACATGTTATTCTTCTTTAGTTTCACTACCATTTAAAAATAAATTCAAGATACCCTCGTACGAGTAATTATCCAAATACATTTTAAGTAAATCGACTTTTTGTTTACTCTGATTTAATCCTTTCAGTTTACTATAGTTGATGTGCAAATTTATTACTGATTCTACAAAGGAAATTTGAAAAAATTACAAATTGAAATGAAACATTTACCGTAAAGCCTTTCCAAATAGTCTGGATACGTTTTAAAGTGCTCATTAAGTTCGCTCTTCTTGTCTAAGATGCTTTTATATTTGTCGGACAGATACTTTACGTTTTCTTCTTCGACGATCTCTAATTCGTTTAGAGCCTCTAGAAGTTCTCTGTTTCGAAGAAATTCTTTGTGTCTTAACAGTCTCGGCTCGATTATTTTTATCACGTGATTTATACATTCATCATTAATATCTTTAAAGAAACCCGCGTCATTTTTCATTGAAATACGTTTGTGCATGGTTTGGGTATACTTAAGTTGAATTCCAGTTTTATTTTCTTTTTTGTTGCCTCTACGCTGAGTACTTCTTTCAAAATGTTTAACGTCATCAAGTTGTCAGACTTGAATTCTGCATCTCCTTTTCTGCAAGAAAAAATGAACTCTAAATTGAAATTTTTGTCACGAACGAAACTCGAATTTCAAAAAACTTTCGACCCACTTGTAAATGCATACGAGGACCGTGTTAAGGATGCTCGATTGAAAAAACAACGTCGTGTCATTAGAAAAATCCGGTTTTTCCGGAACTTCCGGTAAACATTGTGAAATCCAATTATGCATTTCGGCCAACGAGAAACTCCCTTTCAATTTCAACTCGCTGAAGGGTCTGGAAACCGACAAAAAATTTATGGTTTGACCTTTTTTCCAAAAAAGAAAAAAGAACATTTCTACCTGTTCAAATCGCTGTACTCAGTAACTCTATAATGCAGTGAGAGGGCTTTAATATCAAATTGTAGTAATCTACTGCATTTCGGCTGAAGTACTGGTGAAATATACGCTTGCAAAACGCCCTTATGACCCTCAGTGGTTTGGATTTTCAATTCGATGCGATTCGTATTGATTTGACATCGATACGTTGCTAAAATGTATGTTAAAGCCTACAAAAAGATTGTAAAATACCTGAAGATACACAAGCAAAGAGTCTTATACTTTCGAATGCGATATTTTACTGTAACTGATGACTGCTGTATTTTTCTCCACGTCCAAAAGATTGATTTTGCAGTTGCATTCAATCAGAATATTGTCTATAGCTGTAGGAACTTCAAGAATTAAAGTGTAACTTGCGTTGTTCTTGTCTAATATAAACTAAAAAACTCATAGTAAAATGCTATACTATTCAATGTCTTAATTCAAAAGTTTCTTTTTACATTTGACTTTAAAAACTGAATTGGACATTTTCAGAGAAAATTATGCAAAGAAAATGGTTGTATAAAGAATGTGGCCCCTACATTTAAAGTTGTCATATATTTAGGTTGTATAAATTAAATATTCTCGAGTAAAAATGTTTGGAAATATCTGTAACTTTTGAAATAGGGTTGCTGCAATGCTTCTGGGTTTCAACGAGTTCAAATAAGATCGCTCTTAAAAAAAAAACTACTTTGCCATATCAGTTCTGAAAATTAGCATTAGTTTTGTGGACAAAATGTTGAATGGATAAATCGCTGAATTAGAATTTTTAGGCCAAATGGGACCTCATAATATTATATGTGTCTGATTCAATATTTTCTCAAAGCATGCTGAATTTTTAAATTAAAATCTAAATGGAAATTGTGTTTGTAAATTGTTTCATAATTCTAAGAACATACACAAGATCTGGACCATTAAATATTGCTACCAGAAGGAAATACAAAACAGTAACATTGAATAGGAAGATTAGAAGTATAATTTTCAATGTTTATATCAATGATAAACCAGCAGGTATTTAAAAAAAACAATTTATATCCCTTTTGAAAAATTAGAAAAATTTGAACATTTTCGATATGATTCTGGATCGGTGTATGTCAATTAGTTATCATAATATCACACGCATTCTCACTTCACTTACAGTAGAATTGATGGGAATTAATGATATGGCAGACAATTCCATGAAACTATTCATAGTTGATTCCTGATATTTTTCCCTCTCTTTATTAAGCTTCATTTTTAAATTTTCAATTTCGCCCCTAAAAATAATCAAATGATTTCCAGAAACTAAATTCAATAAAAATATACTTAAGATTGTTAATTCTCGTCGATGTATCAGAGGAAAAAATGTAATTTCCAGTGGAACCATCGAAATTTGCATCAGTAACTTGAGTGGTTAAGCCGAGAATTCGACCACTGTATGTGACAATAAGAATTTCATCATAACCTGGTGCTGCCACTATACCACATTGCATACCCATTATGCTTTCATTACAATTCTGAAAAAAGCTATATTTCATGGTATTCTTTTTTAGCCACACAGAGAAATTCAATAAAATGTCGGAAAATCCTAAAAACTGTTTAGTTAGCGAATAGAAGAATAACTAGTTATAATAAAAACTATTATTAATAACTGGTCGAATTATTAGAAGAATTTTTTACGCAAAAAGGACACTTGAAAGGACTTTATCATTAAAAGGTACTGCAAAAGCCTATTTGATAGAGAAATAATTACAATTACTGCATCGAGAACGTTGAAACTGACAAGTTTAGCTCTTAAAGTAACGGAGAATTTCACATTTTGACAAAAATGTTGTTTTAAGAAGATTTCGTTTAAATCTCAAAATCGATTAGGTTATTATAACATGTAAAAATATATAGGGTGTTCTATTTGAAATTAGGATGTTGATATTAATTTCTGGTATAACTGAAAGTAGTAAAAATATATTTTCATCATAATCAAATCAATCAAACGGTTTGTCCATGAGATATTGCTTGTGATTGAGTTACTAAAGTACCCTGTATATGTAAGCTTATCATATTAATATGTCCTTAAAGGCCATTCTATCTTGATTATAAAAGAACTTAGAATTTTACATATTATGACGACATGCCCTACTTTAATTTAGAAGTATAAAGTACAACTATTATAATGGTCGTAAACAATAATAGTTACATACACAGTAACACAGTAATAGTTGTACTTGTAATTAAGAATTTTATATGATATAATAATTATTATACCCTGTTCTTAATTACAAGTACAACTATTATTGTGTTATTCAATGGGTGAGTCACATAACTGTATTTCAAATAGAGTAATTGCTATTGAGCAGTATATTTCTACAAAATCAACAATTACTTTACACAAAAGTGTATGTACAAAAAGAAAAAACAAAAGATTTCGTTACCTCAAGGAAAATCAAAGAAGTACTGTCCATTTCGTCTTGGACGTTCACATAATATATTTCAACGTTGCCGTCTTGTCGACCCAAAATTAAATTCTTTTGTCCGTTACCAGACATATCGTAGCTGTCCATGCATACAATTGGACTAGAATTTTTCTCGTTAGAAATCAGCCATCGTTGAAAGCCTTGCAAACTTTTTTAAAATTCATTACAGTCAGAGATAAAAATAAAAAAACACAAATTAACTGTACTAACGTTTCGATATTTAAAATTCCAATTTGACCATCCACAGTGCCGAACAGGACCGTTTTCACATCGTCATCGTCACTATGGTAAATGTGCAAAACAGTGGGTGAACTTTCAATTTCCAGACTGGCAATTAATCTGGCATGTTCCAGAACTCGAATCATACGACTTTCACATGCTATTAGTGATGTTAACCTTTTAGACTTAAATAAATTGAGTTAACTTATAATTTTAACAGTGTAAAAGCTAAAATTTAATAGAGCAACAAGGTTTAATGAGCGCCGTTGTCAGATTATAACAATATTTATATTTGTCAAGATTAATCAAAGATTGTCCACTGTACAATAGACCTGAGGCCATACATATGTAAGTACTTACTTTGGTCATGTAGAATGCAATTACATCAACTATGGTGTCACCACAAAGATACGAACCTACATCTTTGCAATCTCTGTAATGGTTATAAATATGTCTTCCGCATAGAAAAAGTTCATTTCCCAGCACGTACCTTTTCGAAAACACATTTTATTTTTCCCATTACAATAATATTTAAAGCTTACATGGAATTAATATTTTCGGTCATGCCAGAATCGAATACCAAAAATAATTTTCCTTTTTTCGTGTAACCTTTGACCTCATTCCCTGTTGCAGTAAATATTTTGTCATTAGGTGTACCTAGTGGTAAATTAAGTCATACATCTAATTTTTAGTTCAAAGAATAAATACTACCTGCAGCTCCAGCCACTTTCAAGGATATGATTGGAGGACCTGGTAATGTCTTGAAATGTAGTTGTATATCATTTTTTTTTACGGAAAATACTTGCAGGATACCTTCAGAATCAGCTATGGCCACCTAAAAATGTATGAAATATTTTATTGAAAAATAACAAAATTAATAGACCTTTGATTGGTCCTTGGGTGTGGACGCAGGCAAAAGTCGAAGACAATTTTTGTTTGTCACACCTACAACTGCATAGTCAACCCTTGATAATTGCAACTCCATAGAAATTACTATTTAAAAAATATACTTTTAATATTTAACACGAAGTTTTATGCAACTGAAAATGCGATTACAGCCTACAACCACTTTTTAACAAAATCAATATTGCCTTGGAGAATGCCATTGCCAACAAAACTAAAAAAATATATGAATATGCTTTGCGTTAGGTCTGTAGAACAATGTGTGGATACAACATTGAATCCATATATTATCTCAAGAACATGTTATTTAGAATTTGGGAATTAGTGATGATAAGTAGTCTTAAATCTTGGCTTTACATCATTTGTTTCGGTCTCAATTTCGCGGTCTTGTTTCGTTTCTCTACTTGACTATTATTATTCTTGTTTCATTTCAAATAAATCCCTCTTCTATATGTAGAAAATGTGAAAAATATTAAAAGAAATTTATTATTTAAGTCTTGGAAAATGCTCAAAATCAAGACCAAAATCAAATTTGCTGTTTACTATTTGGAATTAAATAAAATTGAAAAGGACTGGGCCAGGTGAGATGGCATAGAGATGGTGAATTCAGTAAATGTAATCTTATCTTTTTTTAAACATCATTCATCTAAAAGCACGACACTCTCTTTTTTTTGGTATATTCTGATGTTTCTTTACTTTAATATTTCTTTTGATTTATGTAATTTTAGGTGTTTTTAAGGCTACATTTTTACAGAGTTGTTAAACTTTTTAAACTTACCGAATTCTAGTCAACATGGTTATTTTTTTCTGCTCCCTTGTACCAGTTTGATCAATAGTTTCGTATGCTTCTGATGCAGAAATTGTTAAAATAAATTTTCTCTTCAATTTATTAATACAGTGTTCAGTTAAACTTTACTCATTAAAATATAAATTTACATAATCCATGACGAGGCTCCATGTGACACCAAACATTTTAAATATGGTAAATTGTAATATTCAAAAATGATATTTAATAAATTTACAATAACAATTTATATTTTGTACTACTACAGTTGTTCAGATGAAAACGGGAAAGAAGTAATGAGAAAGCTAAGATGGCTTGGAAATGTATACAGGGTATTTCTTAAATGTAGGGAAAACATTTAAGGGTTTATTTTTTCATTATTGGGATATTTTAATATATTGTCCTATGATGATTTTTCAAAAATCGCTTTGTTCAAAATTACAGGGCTATAAACTTTCTAGAAAAAATAAAATATATCTCGGTATTATACATTTTTATTTTATATTTAAATTATTCATGTTATTGCAACTGAAGAGCAGACTTTCTATATGCATTTTGGCTATTTTTCGAAATTTTTATACAAAGATGCAGAGAAAGACCTACTAAATTGATTTTGTTCTTGCAAAATGCATATTGAAAATGTCTCGGACTCTGTATTTCTTGTACTTTCTATTTTTTTTTATATCGGTGAAGCTGACATGTTATGCGGTTGTAATAATGATGAAGAGGACCGTTATGACATGTAATATGCGATTAATGTTTCATCACAAAAACAATTTCTGTGATTTTATTTTCATTTTCATAAGTGTTTTTTGTAGGTATAATAAAAGCTAAAAGACTATTCTATACTTATGTTCTTTCACATCCTTGCTACCAAATCAGTTATGATATGTTTGTGTAGCCAACCAAAATACATTTTGTTCCAAAGTGACAATCTAAATGCGCTTTGTCCACTATTTTTTTTTTTTGGGGAAATAATTATTTAGTATTAATACTAAATTTTTCACATGTAAATATGAAATTTGCATAATTTTTCTTACATTTTTTAATAATATTAGTTTCTCAATTAATTTATTTCGAAACATTTAATAGATTTTTTTTTAATTTATGAAAATTATAAATAATGGAAAAAATGCACGTAGAAAGTTTGCTCATCAACTGCTGAAAAGGACTACAACCAGATAGGATACATACATCCAATCTTTTTTGCATTGACTGTCTAACTTTTTCAAAAAACATCGTGGTCGTACTGTTAATTCATAAAAATATCGGTTTTCAAATAAATCGAAATAAATATTTTAAAAAGTAAAACGTATTTTGATTATTTTTTATAGTCGCAATAAAAATAAATATAAAACATTTATCTTACATCTATCTTCAAAACGAAATAATAATAATAAAAATCCCTTAAATTCCTACCCTATATTTGGCCTGCAGAAGTCCAAAGAATGTTTGACGAAAAGTATCATTAGTTATTTATGATTTTGTATAATTTATTTAAATAAAATTATAAGTAAGCTTCGGCTTAATTTTATGTATTTTAACGGCATAATTAAAAAATTATGAGTTTTATTGCTTTATTAATTTTGATTATTTATGCACTTACATATGTGTATAAAACTACATATATTTATAGATTTATACACAAAAACCACCACAGGAATGAATTACAATTGTTCAAATTATTTTATAAAATTTACGTATTATTTTTATTTTGCAATTACGTTGCAAGTGCTATCTACCTACGTGCAGTTCCAAACCTGCATATTTCATTAATTTTGTTTGATATTAAATTCCAAACGAATCGTTGCTTTTTATTTCGAAATTATTTTTGCACTAATGCAGTTTAAACAAATCGAATCCCATTGGCAATTTAAATTTTCGACATAAACCTCGGATAACTAATTTATTTCGACAATAGAAAATTAATAAACGTATTTAGGGAAAAATTAACAGAAAAAAACAATTATTTTCAACGCAACTTTAATTGGATTATAAATTATGTAGGTAGAAAAATTATGATTTTTCGCTTCGATTTTCGTGTACTTTTTTACGATAATTAAAATAAATAACGTTTATACAGGGTATTTCGGAAGCATATCGACAAACATTCGGGAGATGTAAAGCTCATAAAGACAAACATTTAAATGGAATAAAGTTAGATTCGAAATCGCTTCCTTTCCAAGACACAGAGTGTTTAATTTTTAATTTTTTTTTAATTTCAAAACAACTTGAGATACGGACATGAAATTAGGAACATACTATGGCGAGATAACTATGTACGTTATGAAGTAAACAAAATATTTTTAGCTACAGTCGTAGCATCCGTGCGATCATGAAAAGACATATTTTTAATGAAAAAATAATCCGTTATATATTGACTTTTTTCGATTTGAATATTTGATTTGACATTTTCTATCAATTATTAGTAAAAAAAAGCCTCTCAGTATTTTGTCGCTCGAGTAGCCGTTCTCAAGATAAAAATAATTTCTAATTCCTGTATCTATCACAAAACCGGTAGATATACATATAGTGATAGTCATACAAATAAGGACACTCCTTTTTTAAACAAAACATACACAAATAATATATAAAAATAACTATGTATAAAAAAATGATTTGAGAATGATCATTTTATGTTTATATTTACATGTTTCAGCATTTTTTGATAGAAGTATTTTTGACGAAAATATAATGTGTTAAAAAAATTGTCATTTTTTAGAAAAAATTCAAGATACACGTTTTATAGAGGACCATTAACTGAGTATTTTCCAAAAAGTTCAATTAAAATCGGTTGGATATTGCAGAAGATACAACAGTTGAAAATTAGCGGAAAAAACAGTGATTTTAATTGATTTTCATAAAATATTACGTTTTTCTGCAACTTTCAACTGCTGTATCTTCTGCAATATCCAACCGATTTTAATCGGATTCCTTTGAAAATACTCAGTTAATGATCCTCTATAAAACGTGCATCTTGATTTTTTTTAAATGACCATTTTTTAACTCTTTCAGGCACAGAATCTATATTACTAAAGGCAATTTTTATTGAATTTAGAGGTACAATCTATGTCTCAATATGCAAATTTGGACGAAATTCAGCGGGACAAAATATGTATATGCCACTATGCCTGAAAGAGTTAAGACGTCATATTTTCATTAAAAATACTTCTATCAAAAAATGCTGAAACATGTAAATATAAACATAAAATGATCATTCTCAAATTATTTTTTTATACACTGTGCACAAAAAGTAGGGATATTGGGATATTTGAAAAAATACTGTGTGTAATTAATTAATATCAAAAAGGAATATTGTAGGTATCCCGAAATGACAAAACAAATTTTTTGTTGCATATTTTTTATCATGAGGCATCCATATACCTACATAAATATATACATATATTTATTTTATTTTATATTTTTTAGCCAAGAAATATTAATATCCCTAACTTTTTGTGCACAGTGTTTTATTTGTGTATGTTTTGTTTAAAAAAGGAGTGTCCTTATTTGTATAGCCATCACTGTATATCTACCGGTTTTGTGATAAAAATAGGAATTAGAAATTACTTTTATCTTCAGAACGGCTACTCGAGCGACAAAGTACTAAGAGGCTTTTTTTATTAATAACACTGTACTAGTTGCAAAATCCGTCAAGCAGGGCATCCGGGGGGATAACCTAATTCGAGTACGCTGAATCCAATGGTGACAACCATTTGTCAGGGTTAGCTCTTGTTTTCGAGATATTTAAAATTTAAACTTTTGGTTCGAAGGACCCAAGAAAACATTATTTTTTTCATATTTTGATCCCTTATTGAATTTGATTCGATGAAAATCAATCGAATAAACATCGCATCAACACACATCTAATAGAAAATATATGAAAAAAAATTTAGGTAGGTTTAAAAAAAAGCTCAAAAGAATGAATTTGAAATGTCATGTATTGTCAATATTAATAAAATTTTTAGCGTTTTCATTAAGGTTGTAATAGCAATAATTTTTTTTTCATATAGTTTCTATTAGATGTGTGTTTGTCGATGCGATGTTTATTCAATTGATTTTCATCGAATCAAATTCAATAAGGGATCAACATATGAAAAAAATAACGTTTTCTTGGGTCCTTCGAACCAAAAGTTTAAAATTTAAATATCTCGAAAACAAGAGCTAACCCTGACAAATGGTTGCCTGCATTGGATTCAGCGTACTCGAATTAGGTTTTTCCCCCGGGTGCCCCGTCTTACAGAAAAAAGAAGTCCGTGATTCTAGCACAGTGTAATTGATAGAATATGTCAAATCAAATATTCAAATTGAAAAAAGTCAATAGCGTAATATTTTTTTCATAAAAAACATGTCTTTTCATGGCTGCACGGATGCTACGACTGTAGCTAAAAATATTTTTTCTACAAGTGTATAAAGAATCCTTTGGATGTAGATAAACATACGTAAGGAAAGCTTTTGACAGTCTTTGATTTGTAGAGTGACATTTGCTTACAGAAAAAATGTTTTTCTTAAAATTTCCCCTGTAGAAAAATATTGTATGCAATACGTGAGTAAAGATGTTTTGTGCTATTCGCTCGGATTTTTTTTGTACCCTACCTGCGGTTCGGCGCAAACTGTATGTTGGAAAGGAAGTGATTTCGGACCTAATTTTATTCGATCTAAATGTTTGTCTTTATATGCTCTACATTTCCTGAAAGTTTGTCGGTATATTTCCAGAATACCTTGTATAATTATTTTATTTGAAAATTAATTATAATTAAACAAAATAACATTAGTGCTTGTTCACAATGGACCTGAGCATAAAATGTACATAAGATATAAAATGTAGGTACATAATGAATAAACAGGAATAAGCGTTCACAATGAGCATAGTAATAAATAATAATTAAACATGTGCTTTTTACTGTCAACAATAATTTGTGTTTGTCAGTCTATTTTTCTATTCATTGTGTGAGAATTAATGAATATAATGAATGTCTGTTGAGGACCATCTAACCATCCGATTAATCGACAAATATTTTATAATTTTATTCTACCCATAGAATGACAATGACAATAATATTAAATGGGATTGGAATTGTTGGAATTTATAAATATAATCAAATAGAGTATAGGGATATTTATTTTTAAGTAGTTTGTGAAAAATTTAGTCTGGCAACATTGTAGGAGCAGTTTTGGTTGAATTGAATGAGGTTTTTTTTCAATATTATTAATTTTTCAATGTTTAAGTTAAAATTGTTATTAAAAATCATTAAAACAATTAGTGCTTTTAGTTTTTCAACAGAATGGATGTTATAAGGAGTGAACGAGCAAGCTTTGACAGGCGACAAAATCATTTTAAAATATGACTTAGTTAATAATTCAAGTAAAAAACGTCCGATAATAGCCGTCAAAACATAATTTTGAAACTAAAGCAATTTTTCAACGATTTCTAATATTATTATTGTAAAGCAACACTCTGTATATAGAATTTTATGCTTTAAGCAACGAAAAGGAAAAAGAAACGGACAAACAAATGTTTTATGTTTGTGCGTGCATGTGTAGTAGTACTCTCGACAAAACTAACCCGAAAAGAGAATTTCCATTTTTCCGTATGAATCGTATGCAAATCTGGCAGAATAAATTCGTACTCATTCGCGTCGTAGAATCTCACCCAACGCTCGAATTCCGAATAATGCCACTGTCGAAGTAAAATAAACCAAACCAGATTTCGCATGCTAGGTAAACTCCACTTCGGATCTAATCAAAACATCTGACGCATTTGATTTTAATGCGATTTTCCATTCTTTTTCGCCCAAAAAACATATATAGCTATGTTAGGAAAATGAAGAAAAAAAAAGGGGAGACACGTTGACGATGATTGTTCATTAAAACTTTGAAACGGCACAAAGATAAACCGTTGACAAGTGAATGAGTGGCAATTTCGTTGCTCTCATCTACTTTGCGTGCTTTTCCCCTGCCTAACAGATAACAAGAAAGGGACGAATTTTAAAAATTTTACTCCTTTCGAGCCAGTAGGAGAGTAATCTGTAGGAATTAGGTTGTTGCGGAAGTTTTATTAGTTGGACAAGCCGAAAGAATAATTTAAAGTTTCGATTTGAGAACTTTTCAAATTAGTTTAATTACTACGTCAGAGGGAAATGGAATTTCTCTTACTACTGTAAAAGTACAACATCGTTTAGGCCATAATTAAAGTTGTTTACTGAAAATTTTAGTGTTATAGTGTTGCTTTATATGAGAAACCTGTCAAGCTAGTCGAGATCGTGTATCAAGTGCCAAAATTGCGACGCTTTCTTTTTCACGGAATTGTTTACATCACTCAAACACTTGGCTTTGACATAGAGTGTTTTCCTCTAGCTGTCAATCAAATTTAAGTCTAGGTAGGTATTAAAATTTAAATTTGAATATACGTATATTGTAAAAACGAATTACGCAATGTAACATTCTACCTAACGTTACATATTTAATGTAGTATAGGATGTTAGCGAAATGTCTACGAATATTTTGTAAATAACAGGTAAAAGTTGTTCATTTGAGGATGTGTTTCTCAAGTTTTCAAAAAAATAATTTTATCAAACAATACATTTTTTCCCCTTGTTTCGGCTGGTAGTTTGAGAACATCACATATGTGCAACGTTGCCACGTTAATAAAAAGTTCCAAAATATTTACTATACTTTAATGTAAGATTCAAAGCGATTTGTAAATTATTTGTGCAGAATCAAGTATTTTGGGAAATCGATTTCAATACTCATTCAACTATTTTTCAAATTTAATATTAAGTCTTTATAGGACAGTGGGTTAATAGTTTCCCATCAGATAAAGTAAACCCACAAAGGGATAATAGTTTCATAGCATTATTTGAATTTCCCGCGCTCTCGGATGCTTCCTCGCTGTGTTATTTCCATCTACAGCATTCCTTCAAGACGCTATATCAAAACAGTATAAAATAAATAAAAAAAAAAGTTTCGTTCAGTGTCGCCATCACTGTTGTTCCCATATAGTTCTAATGAATAAAAGTCAAATCAGATCAACTGGTGGCCGTAATACCTTCACTTCCTACCATCATATTGTGTTACTTCGATGGTGGGCATCATGATAATGTTGTGGGTTGTATCAAGACGTCATAGTTGCTTCCACGGATTCTCAGTTTGGGCAAACTAGAAATCAGTGGCCTTAGTGTCTCCTTCTCCATTTGCCATCATCTTGTGCTACTCTCGGATAGCGAGAAGTCACAACCATAATGACGTTTATTACGGGCAGTGTTCTCATCACGGTTAGTTCCACACGATTTTCAGTTTTACATTAACTAGAAATCGGTGCCCGTGATATCTTCACTACATCTCATCATCTGAATGCCACATTGGTGATACTTCGTCCTGAAACTAAGAAAATTAAATTATAGCTACATACATTACTAAAAATTAGTGCTTACAAGGGGACTACATGACATGTTAGTGGCGGATTTTAATGAAATTTTACAAATAGATCACAGACTGAAAAATATTAGACACGTATTTTCAACTTTGCTCAGACACTCAATGGTTTTTTACATATTTATACAAATTTCATTAAAATCCATCACTAACATGTCATATGTTGCTTTTGTTACTTTGTAATTTTAAATTTATTTCTAATTTGGATAAAATCACAGAATTGACTGATCTGACAGTAGTTTTTTTTAAGATTCGCAATGGAAATAATTCCTTTTTTACACTGAGAATAGTTCCTTTTGTTTTGGAATTCATTTTATTCCTCGTACCATCTAAAGAGCCTTAGCATGTCATACGTTGCCGACCTTGCCATGTATTAAAATCGTTCGTTATGTATACTATATGTCATTATCCATACAATTTAGAAACGAAATAAGAACAGCACATCTTCTGTAGTTACATACTTGAAACATCCATTCAGTAAAACAAAACTTGAGCACGAAACAATAGAGGCTCGGGCTGTATTATTAAATAAATATCAAAGAGCAGCACTAGCGACAGCAACGGTAGCAAAAACGTCAACTAAGTGTAGCACATTTCCTAACGGATCTCATCTATTCAGTGGCAAATGACAAAAGGACCAACCAACAAACAATCCCTTCCTTCTTGAAGTTAATGGCACTTTTTTTAAACTATAGCAAAAAATGTGCGAAACAATTTATTTATTTTTTTTGTTAGTTAATGACTTGTCNTTAAACATGTGCTTTTTACTGTCAACAATAATTTGTGTTTGTCAGTCTATTTTTCTATTCATTGTGTGAGAATTAATGAATATAATGAATGTCTGTTGAGGACCATCTAACCATCCGATTAATCGACAAATATTTTATAATTTTATTCTACCCATAGAATGACAATGACAATAATATTAAATGGGATTGGAATTGTTGGAATTTATAAATATAATCAAATAGAGTATAGGGATATTTATTTTTAAGTAGTTTGTGAAAAATTTAGTCTGGCAACATTGTAGGAGCAGTTTTGGTTGAATTGAATGAGGTTTTTTTTCAATATTATTAATTTTTCAATGTTTAAGTTAAAATTGTTATTAAAAATCATTAAAACAATTAGTGCTTTTAGTTTTTCAACAGAATGGATGTTATAAGGAGTGAACGAGCAAGCTTTGACAGGCGACAAAATCATTTTAAAATATGACTTAGTTAATAATTCAAGTAAAAAACGTCCGATAATAGCCGTCAAAACATAATTTTGAAACTAAAGCAATTTTTCAACGATTTCTAATATTATTATTGTAAAGCAACACTCTGTATATAGAATTTTATGCTTTAAGCAACGAAAAGGAAAAAGAAACGGACAAACAAATGTTTTATGTTTGTGCGTGCATGTGTAGTAGTACTCTCGACAAAACTAACCCGAAAAGAGAATTTCCATTTTTCCGTATGAATCGTATGCAAATCTGGCAGAATAAATTCGTACTCATTCGCGTCGTAGAATCTCACCCAACGCTCGAATTCCGAATAATGCCACTGTCGAAGTAAAATAAACCAAACCAGATTTCGCATGCTAGGTAAACTCCACTTCGGATCTAATCAAAACATCTGACGCATTTGATTTTAATGCGATTTTCCATTCTTTTTCGCCCAAAAAACATATATAGCTATGTTAGGAAAATGAAGAAAAAAAAAGGGGAGACACGTTGACGATGATTGTTCATTAAAACTTTGAAACGGCACAAAGATAAACCGTTGACAAGTGAATGAGTGGCAATTTCGTTGCTCTCATCTACTTTGCGTGCTTTTCCCCTGCCTAACAGATAACAAGAAAGGGACGAATTTTAAAAATTTTACTCCTTTCGAGCCAGTAGGAGAGTAATCTGTAGGAATTAGGTTGTTGCGGAAGTTTTATTAGTTGGACAAGCCGAAAGAATAATTTAAAGTTTCGATTTGAGAACTTTTCAAATTAGTTTAATTACTACGTCAGAGGGAAATGGAATTTCTCTTACTACTGTAAAAGTACAACATCGTTTAGGCCATAATTAAAGTTGTTTACTGAAAATTTTAGTGTTATAGTGTTGCTTTATATGAGAAACCTGTCAAGCTAGTCGAGATCGTGTATCAAGTGCCAAAATTGCGACGCTTTCTTTTTCACGGAATTGTTTACATCACTCAAACACTTGGCTTTGACATAGAGTGTTTTCCTCTAGCTGTCAATCAAATTTAAGTCTAGGTAGGTATTAAAATTTAAATTTGAATATACGTATATTGTAAAAACGAATTACGCAATGTAACATTCTACCTAACGTTACATATTTAATGTAGTATAGGATGTTAGCGAAATGTCTACGAATATTTTGTAAATAACAGGTAAAAGTTGTTCATTTGAGGATGTGTTTCTCAAGTTTTCAAAAAAATAATTTTATCAAACAATACATTTTTTCCCCTTGTTTCGGCTGGTAGTTTGAGAACATCACATATGTGCAACGTTGCCACGTTAATAAAAAGTTCCAAAATATTTACTATACTTTAATGTAAGATTCAAAGCGATTTGTAAATTATTTGTGCAGAATCAAGTATTTTGGGAAATCGATTTCAATACTCATTCAACTATTTTTCAAATTTAATATTAAGTCTTTATAGGACAGTGGGTTAATAGTTTCCCATCAGATAAAGTAAACCCACAAAGGGATAATAGTTTCATAGCATTATTTGAATTTCCCGCGCTCTCGGATGCTTCCTCGCTGTGTTATTTCCATCTACAGCATTCCTTCAAGACGCTATATCAAAACAGTATAAAATAAATAAAAAAAAAGTTTCGTTCAGTGTCGCCATCACTGTTGTTCCCATATAGTTCTAATGAATAAAAGTCAAATCAGATCAACTGGTGGCCGTAATACCTTCACTTCCTACCATCATATTGTGTTACTTCGATGGTGGGCATCATGATAATGTTGTGGGTTGTATCAAGACGTCATAGTTGCTTCCACGGATTCTCAGTTTGGGCAAACTAGAAATCAGTGGCCTTAGTGTCTCCTTCTCCATTTGCCATCATCTTGTGCTACTCTCGGATAGCGAGAAGTCACAACCATAATGACGTTTATTACGGGCAGTGTTCTCATCACGGTTAGTTCCACACGATTTTCAGTTTTACATTAACTAGAAATCGGTGCCCGTGATATCTTCACTACATCTCATCATCTGAATGCCACATTGGTGATACTTCGTCCTGAAACTAAGAAAATTAAATTATAGCTACATACATTACTAAAAATTAGTGCTTACAAGGGGACTACATGACATGTTAGTGGCGGATTTTAATGAAATTTTACAAATAGATCACAGACTGAAAAATATTAGACACGTATTTTCAACTTTGCTCAGACACTCAATGGTTTTTTACATATTTATACAAATTTCATTAAAATCCATCACTAACATGTCATATGTTGCTTTTGTTACTTTGTAATTTTAAATTTATTTCTAATTTGGATAAAATCACAGAATTGACTGATCTGACAGTAGTTTTTTTAAGATTCGCAATGGAAATAATTCCTTTTTTACACTGAGAATAGTTCCTTTTGTTTTGGAATTCATTTTATTCCTCGTACCATCTAAAGAGCCTTAGCATGTCATACGTTGCCGACCTTGCCATGTATTAAAATCGTTCGTTATGTATACTATATGTCATTATCCATACAATTTAGAAACGAAATAAGAACAGCACATCTTCTGTAGTTACATACTTGAAACATCCATTCAGTAAAACAAAACTTGAGCACGAAACAATAGAGGCTCGGGCTGTATTATTAAATAAATATCAAAGAGCAGCACTAGCGACAGCAACGGTAGCAAAAACGTCAACTAAGTGTAGCACATTTCCTAACGGATCTCATCTATTCAGTGGCAAATGACAAAAGGACCAACCAACAAACAATCCCTTCCTTCTTGAAGTTAATGGCACTTTTTTTAAACTATAGCAAAAAATGTGCGAAACAATTTATTTATTTTTTTGTTAGTTAATGACTTGTCTGTTCCTGTACATTTTAATTTGTGTGAACGTATAAATGATTGAACGATTAAAGCCCCGATTCGATATAATCATGCGTGAAAAGCTAAACGATTCTGATGGAACTGGTGTATGTCACAGAGCTATTTGAGCGGTTTTAGGTAACGCAAAACGTGAGAATTATCGAGTGAGCGAGGTAAATGAAAATTTAATGGTAGGAGCGATAAGGGACCTACACAAACTCGATTACGTGTCCAACGTGCGCAACATATTGAAATGCAAATTGGTTGTATACGTAGGAAATTTAGTTTCCTGAAAGAAAAGAAAATTTCAAATTTTTCCCAAATTTTTTTTGAACCAGACTTGACACTGTTTGATTTGTCTTACCATTTATACCATTGAAACATTGCAATGTTAGTCAGGAAAGATATCATTGCAATTGTGGGCATAATTCAAAAAGCCTGGAAACCGTAGCTCCATGAATGCATTCAAGATTAGCATTGATTCAACAAAATTCATTAGGACTGTAGAAGTTGAATGAAGGAAAATACATCACCTTCAGGTAGCGACTTTAGCAAATAATAAACGTAACAATCCAATTGCGGACACGCTTGTAAAACTTTAATGTTCATGCTGGTACATCAACCTGAGCTCCTGTGAAATTTCCCTTGGGATAGGCCACACACAGACTGCCGTTTTGTTAAGTAATATTTGATGACTTTACCTTGTATATTAATGTCATAGCAATTAACTAAAGAATTTTCCACGTACATCGACTCCACACTGCTTAAATAAATAAATAACTGAGTTAGAAGCATAGGAAAAACTAATTCTCGAATTTGCATCGAGGTAATTAATTAAGATTCAGGTGAAACTCTCCATTAGGCATCGTTAAGGTAGCAACGCGGAGTGGATCCAGACGTGAGTCGGGTTGTTAATCAATTTCACTTCTGGGAATTAACGTGTTGCTTTTCAAAGGGGGCGGAATTCGGAGAGCCCATGGGCGTGTCACTTTTTATAACAATATTGGAAGAATAAAAGGGAGAAACTCAGCACTGGGAGGATTTTCGTGGGGTCTGGAAAAGTTTCTTGGCTGCAAACAGATTAAATTACATATCCGGAGGCTGCAGAAATCTAAAGATCCTGACTCTCCAGAAAAATATGGTTGTGATTTTCAACTTTTTTATTAGTGATTTTAAAAATTAAAAATAAGACGGGAACTCTCATATATCACCGTAACTCACGACGTAGTTTCGTTTTAATACCAAACTTCTTGTAATCTATTTTCGCGTAAAACAGTTTAATACAACACTGTATTTTTTAGGAAACGATCTCCAGAGGTTGAGCTGTACTTTTTAGTATCTAAGTTCTGGTCCAGAATGCTGGAGAAAATGCCTACGCATAAATTGCACCGACTATTCAAGAAAATATCGTTATGATTTTCACCTTTTTATTAATAATTTAAAAATTAAAATCATAAATCAATATCCCGCAGCATCCCAATTTACAACATAGTTTCGTTCTAACATGGTCCTTAATGAAAATGCAAAAACTTCTTGTAATCTACTTTCGTAGGAAACGGTTTAACACAACACGATATTTTTTAGGAAATTACCTCTACAAGTAGAACTGTACTTTTTAGCATTTAAGAAGAGAAAATTTTCCCCAGAAGCTTGAGAAAATTTAATATAAATAATTCAAAAAACTAAACGATCCAGGAAACTAAATATTTTAATTTTCAAATATTTTATTTCAATTTTTATATCTGACAAATGTTTTAAAATTTATACTTTTGAAATAAGGAATCGGGCTTCGTATGTAAAATAAACAGTATCCAGGAAATTATGATCGATCTGACATATTGTTGGAAACAACTGTTACCTAGTTGTGGGTCTTGTAATTATAGATGTTTTGGGCAGCCGTTATAGCCACGACGCGGTTTACAACGTCGACCATCCTCTGGGGCCTCATATTAAGCAGAACTTATGAAATTCTAGGAGGAAAATTGACCTTTGCTGTCCGTTGAACGCGTTTTGTTTACATTGTAGATCCCATCAGTCCTTTATCTCTTCTAAAATTTCAAGTTAAATAATACGTTCACTGCATTTTAAGATGTTTTTCGTTTAAAATAACCCGTGCCGATTCGAAAGAGCAAAGTGAAAAAAGATAAAAAGGGATATTTTTCTTTTGATGTTTTATAACTGTTTCGTAGGTACCGGTTCGGAAATCGATGTTAAAAGTTCGAAGTACATAGTAGAAAATGTGAATTGTCTTTTGCCTTCTTTAATCCGAATTATGCATTTTTTATGTTCGTGGAAGCGAAACAGTTTTCAGTTTCTATGTTTGGATGGGTTCGGTTTCGAAACGGCCACCGATTATGGAAAATCTTTTCCTGTAATTACCTAAAATACCCTTTTAATCTTTTATCAGCGATTATGAGGCTTCTTAATCATCTATTCAAGTGCAAGGGTGTAAATTAAATGGTTTTAAAGGCAATTGAAAAATTCCGTTGCTTTGCTAATAACTCGTTTCAAGTAGGAAAACTTTAAAATTCGGAAAGTTTAGCGAAAATATCAGCAGCAGTAGAGAGGTAATATTTCATATTTGAGCATCGGAGGGGTGAGTGCACATCCTTGCCGAAATACACTTCTTTTAGGAAAGCACATATCATAAAGTCTCGTGGAAACTAAATTACTCCATTCCAAATAAGTTTTCCCTTAAAGTTTTTGAAAAGTGAAAGCAAACTTGTGCTTACTCAACATTTGGAAATGGTTAATTTAATCTTAATACAAGGTGTATGGAAAATATTGAGCTGTACTTCAATAAAGTAATACTTGGAATCTATTAATAGCATTAATCCAGCCTACCTTAGTAAGTATCAAAGTTATTAATAATAAAGTTTCCATAATTCAGAGATAAAATCAATAGAATTAATTGTAAATAATTCAAACTTTTCCATTAACAAAAGACAAAATTTTAACGATAACAAGAACTAAAAATATGTGATACTCTTGGAATACTCGTGCTGACACCATTGCCACACATTAAATAAATGTAAATATGTATAAAGGAGCAACCCAATTAAAGGAAAGACCGACAAAAAGTATGTATAGACTACTAATGATGTTGATAGATATGATTATTTCTTCCTAGGGGGGCAAGTTAAAATTTCTTAAACTTTCGTAAAATAGACAAGAATAAAATTAACCTGCAGCAAAATTTGCATACACATCGAAATAATAATGGTACAACTTTTGTGCCACATTCCTATTTAAATGATGCTGCAAATATTCTAATTGTACATGGGGAAACAAAATTTGTTTAATTAAAAGTGCTCAAATACGAAAAATAGGAAGCGAAGATTCTCAAGGTGGATAAGAGATAAAATTTTTAATTTTATCTTTGGCTCGTGTCTAGAAAATCGATAGTTGACCTTTGTACGTATTTCGTATGCGGAGGCCGATGTGTCACTTTGTCGGTTTTACGAATTCACTCGGAGAAAAATTGAATTACCCTGGTAGGAGGGATACTAATTCAAAACGTCCCGTGAGAAATAGATAAAAATGTGGAAGTAGGAAATGTTTCGACAACATAAATCATCAATTTCGACTGGGATGTTATGTCCCTAGATGAAGCGACAACCAGTTTTGAAGGTAAACGAAGTTTAAACAGAGTTAAATATATAATATTGATGGTAAGTAAGTTTTTCTGGAATCAAATTTTCTGGAAATTTTAGAGTTTAGCGAGCATTTTTTTTATATGTATAACAAGATAACGGTAAACCATACCCTGTCAAAATTTATAGGCATAACATAACGTACAGCCTAAACCCGACAATTTCTGAGTGTTTGTTCTCGTACAGTTTTCCTGGTAATTTTAAAAATACACACATCGCTAAGTTAATGATTTTGTAAAAAATCTTGCCATTCTTCATGAATATTTATCCTCATAACTACCTACTTGTAATTGATTGCATAACCCTTAAATGGTGTGGAACAAGCGGTTGGCGCAGTATAAATTTTTGTAACAGTCAATAGACACAGTATTGAAGACTAGCTTGGACTTGGTTATAACTTGAACCATTAATTAAATGGGTCAGATGGCTAATACTAGCATCTCACGGCTTTGAAAAATCATTCATTTCGTAATGGTGTAGGGTGGAATATCTTTTTAGGGGCGCACACCATTAATACAGTATCCTGAAGCCTGATTAATGCATAGAAATATTGTCGACATTTTGATTATCATGCCATGTGGATCCTTTTTAATACATAACCGGATACTGCAAGAATTGTTACAAAGTATTTCCAAGAAGCCGAAGTCAATGTGGTGGAGTGTTGAACACAATGGGAAACAACACGAAGCACTTAGGGTAGAGTTGCCTAATTTGAACCGCTACGATAACCGAGGCTCTCTGAGGACTCTGAGTCTTTTTAATAGGCTATCCGTTAAAAATTAATTCGTTATATTATTTTGAAGGTGTNAAACTAAATTACTCCATTCCAAATAAGTTTTCCCTTAAAGTTTTTGAAAAGTGAAAGCAAACTTGTGCTTACTCAACATTTGGAAATGGTTAATTTAATCTTAATACAAGGTGTATGGAAAATATTGAGCTGTACTTCAATAAAGTAATACTTGGAATCTATTAATAGCATTAATCCAGCCTACCTTAGTAAGTATCAAAGTTATTAATAATAAAGTTTCCATAATTCAGAGATAAAATCAATAGAATTAATTGTAAATAATTCAAACTTTTCCATTAACAAAAGACAAAATTTTAACGATAACAAGAACTAAAAATATGTGATACTCTTGGAATACTCGTGCTGACACCATTGCCACACATTAAATAAATGTAAATATGTATAAAGGAGCAACCCAATTAAAGGAAAGACCGACAAAAAGTATGTATAGACTACTAATGATGTTGATAGATATGATTATTTCTTCCTAGGGGGGCAAGTTAAAATTTCTTAAACTTTCGTAAAATAGACAAGAATAAAATTAACCTGCAGCAAAATTTGCATACACATCGAAATAATAATGGTACAACTTTTGTGCCACATTCCTATTTAAATGATGCTGCAAATATTCTAATTGTACATGGGGAAACAAAATTTGTTTAATTAAAAGTGCTCAAATACGAAAAATAGGAAGCGAAGATTCTCAAGGTGGATAAGAGATAAAATTTTTAATTTTATCTTTGGCTCGTGTCTAGAAAATCGATAGTTGACCTTTGTACGTATTTCGTATGCGGAGGCCGATGTGTCACTTTGTCGGTTTTACGAATTCACTCGGAGAAAAATTGAATTACCCTGGTAGGAGGGATACTAATTCAAAACGTCCCGTGAGAAATAGATAAAAATGTGGAAGTAGGAAATGTTTCGACAACATAAATCATCAATTTCGACTGGGATGTTATGTCCCTAGATGAAGCGACAACCAGTTTTGAAGGTAAACGAAGTTTAAACAGAGTTAAATATATAATATTGATGGTAAGTAAGTTTTTCTGGAATCAAATTTTCTGGAAATTTTAGAGTTTAGCGAGCATTTTTTTTATATGTATAACAAGATAACGGTAAACCATACCCTGTCAAAATTTATAGGCATAACATAACGTACAGCCTAAACCCGACAATTTCTGAGTGTTTGTTCTCGTACAGTTTTCCTGGTAATTTTAAAAATACACACATCGCTAAGTTAATGATTTTGTAAAAAATCTTGCCATTCTTCATGAATATTTATCCTCATAACTACCTACTTGTAATTGATTGCATAACCCTTAAATGGTGTGGAACAAGCGGTTGGCGCAGTATAAATTTTTGTAACAGTCAATAGACACAGTATTGAAGACTAGCTTGGACTTGGTTATAACTTGAACCATTAATTAAATGGGTCAGATGGCTAATACTAGCATCTCACGGCTTTGAAAAATCATTCATTTCGTAATGGTGTAGGGTGGAATATCTTTTTAGGGGCGCACACCATTAATACAGTATCCTGAAGCCTGATTAATGCATAGAAATATTGTCGACATTTTGATTATCATGCCATGTGGATCCTTTTTAATACATAACCGGATACTGCAAGAATTGTTACAAAGTATTTCCAAGAAGCCGAAGTCAATGTGGTGGAGTGTTGAACACAATGGGAAACAACACGAAGCACTTAGGGTAGAGTTGCCTAATTTGAACCGCTACGATAACCGAGGCTCTCTGAGGACTCTGAGTCTTTTTAATAGGCTATCCGTTAAAAAAATTAATTCGTTATATTATTTTGAAGGTGTACAAGATGAGTTTCTTTTCTAGGGCAAACTCAGAGCTCTTATAGGACCTCGATTATCGTAGCGGTTCAAATTAGGCAACTCTACCCTAATTATTTCAAAATCTGAATTATGACTTTTTCTACTTTGTGTAATATAAATTTTAAAGGAAATATGTATTTGAAATTCACCTCAATTTACAAATAATACTGGTTTATAGAGTTTTTTTGTTTGAACTAAAAGTAAGCTTCTTTTATAGAATTTTTGATGCTGAAGCCTAATCCGGCTACAGAATTTCTCTATCACGTCAAAGTTATGAGATATTTAAGTTTAAATGGTCAAAAAATAATGTTATTGGTTGATTTTAGGAGCTTTTATCTGAGTAGTAAAATTTTAATAAAATGTTCGATGGCTGCATTATACAAGGTGAATCACAACTTTTCCGACAAATTTTAACCATATGTGCACTTCTATATAAGAAGTCGATTTGTTGTAAAAAAATATAATAAGAGTCCAACAGAAAACAAATTAAAAATTCTTAAAGTTGATATCATAGCATTTTACTTATTTCTACAAAAGATGTTCAAAGTTGCTTCCATCGACTTGTAAGCACGCTTGGACTCTTCGAATCCAATTTACGCACAATTCTAACGTTCCGGCTTCCTGATGTTGCACTTTAAAAATTTCTAATTCTTTTATTTGACTTTAATTATATTTTTTCAACAAATTGACTTCTTATGTAAAAATATACATGTGGTTAAAATTTCTCGGATAAGTTGTGAATCACCCTGTATAGTGTTATTCTTCACTTTCAAAATGCATTGCCGATTTTTATTACACAATTTTTTTTCGCTGAGATATTCAAGTTTGAAGTTGTACGGACAACTGTCTATTCCGAGCTGCCTTTCATAAGCTTACCGTAGACTTGCCATATTAATACTTAATTGTTAACATTGACATCTTTTTATCCATAGATGATCCCCAAGAAAACTGTTCCTTTTGCTTTGATACATGATTGAGATATTTGGCTGATGATGCTCTTTAATGATTGCTTCCACCACATGTGGCGCACTTTTAGGTTTACATGACATTTTCAGTTTATGATTTGCAGTAGTGCCAGTGAAAAGAGAGTTATATAGTATTTACTTCGCAAAAAAATATAAAAATGTATATTGGATCTGCAATATTTCCAATTTTTGATTAGTATAGGAAAAAAAATCAGTTCAATGGTACCTAAAAATTACACTGAATATGTGAGTAGTAACTTAATTTTTAACAAGAAACCCTTTTTGATATTTGTGCGGTAGACAAGTTAAAAAAAAATGATTCGAGAACGTTTTGAAATAATTTAGTCAGAACAGCTCTTGATAATTTCCCCCTAACCCTCAACCTATAAAGTAGTGTCATATATGACACTGCGTATAAAGCATTGCTGGCCTTCAAATGCACGATTTACCCTACAGGTCTTTAGTCTAGTGCTGGTTGCAATATGCTCTTCAATAATTCAGTGTTAAATAAAATAATTTGAAATACCCAAGGAGTATTTTTAGAAAATGGTGTTTTAGATGACACCACCTTGTGGTATACTTCCAAAACCATCATCTTGCGGGTCAAGAGTTAACAGTTCGCTCCCAGTAGTGGGAAATGAATATTTGCAGACCGCGGTTAGTTGTTCACACGATCGACTTAATGATTGAGCATCACCAATTTCATTTTGGAAGAAATAATTTAATTTTCTTTTATTTCAAGAGTCTTGAAATCGAAGAAATCGATTCAAGATTAGGTTAATCTAGAAATTACTATTGTTATCCGCATTGATGCCAATCTGCTAATAGCGTACTGACACGAAAATCACCCTGCAACATATTTGCGAGCTTTTGAAAGTAAAAGAAAAAAAGTGGTAAAATCACAAAAACAATTAGATGAAGCCAACGCCCTTATTGAAGCTTTGAGGGAACAATTTGAAAATCATATATTTACTTAATTTAAATTTTTTTTCAGTAAAAATTAAGGTGTAACTATAAGAATTTCAATGCATATTTTTAAAATTCCACACCTCTGAAAGGGAATTGGTTACTCTCAACTAATTGTTCAGCGGCCGCTGACCTAAAATTTCTATTGAAATTATCCAGGACTTGGATTTTTTCATAATAAAATTTAAAATTAAAAATAACGATGTTCTGTTTCATTCGTTTTTTTAACCTAAATTAAGGATGAACTTGTCTTGGATTACAGTAAAAAAAAGGCCATTTGCTAATCAAAATCAATTAAAACCTACTTTAGGATACTTTTTATTTAAAAACGGGAATTTTTAATGATAAACTAATACTTTTTTTTCAACTAGACTTAATAGAATCTTAAAGTATCAGTTTAATAATACGTTAATGTTAATAATCTTGAACCGGCGAACTAAAATAAAATCGAACAATGGCAGCGTTGAACCTTTTACTCCCTCCATAGTATTGTTTTTAAATTTAACACTCGGCAATATGGGATCCCAGCATTGATATTTTGTTTATTTTGGCTCAAACCATTTTGCTTTGTTGGCAATCGAATAAACGAGTATTTTTTAGTGTTATTGTACGTGGAAATTGAATTGGATGTACGTAAGTCAAGTTAATGTTAATTAATAGATCAAAATATTAGAAAAAAAACAAGAATAAATTTAGGATATTTCTATGAATGGTAAAGAGCAATTTTTAAATAAAAATGTATATTTACTTTTAAAACTTGTTAATTTTCCTCAACAAACAACTAAACAACTGAAATACAACTCAACAACTGTTTGCTTTTCAAGTTTCAGATGTTAAAACTACTTCTTATTGCCCTAACTTTGTTTCTAAGTATTCTATTGAGAGCGGAATGTAGAATTATAGAGATAACGGCTGTTATGGATACCACTCAGCCACCTTCTTTCGATAAATATGCAAAAATGGCCCGATATATTATTCATAATTCACGTAAGTCTTATTACTGTTTCTTCAATTTTTCATTAGGTCCCTTTTTTATAAAATTTTAGAATGGATATCTGTCGCAACGATTTCAACACAAAATAATATTAACGGGCAGCCCTTTGTCAGTTTGAAATCTTTCAGCGATGGTCCAATGGACAATTCGACTGGAATACCGTATTTATATATGACAGATCAAGATATGTCAGCTCAAGATCTTTTAGTAGGATTTTTATAAAATTAGATTTCACTTTTTGTAATTTCATTTTTTTTTACTAGAAAAACAATCATGTCACTGTTATGGCCACACTAGCACAGTCGGGTTACTGCAAAGATAAGAACTATGATCCTCAAGATCCAAGATGTCCAAAAGTAATGCTTACAGGACAGTACTTAAAGGTATACATTTTGTTAATTTTAAATTTGTTTTTAAAAAGATTAAAAATTAATTTTTTCCAGCTGGATCAATCATCATGGGAATATGACTTTGGCCAGAAATCGCTATTCGCTAGGCATCCTCAAATGAAAAAATGGCCAAAGGGTATTTTTCTGAAAAATAAGGAGTTTTTAGATTTTCTTAATGTTCGTTTCATTTTTAGCTCATGGGTTTTATGTGGCCAAAATTGATATTCAACAAGTTTTAGTTTTGGACTATTTCGGAGGTGTTAAACATGTAGATGTAGAAGACTATTTTAAAGTTAAACTTTCGGATATCGCAGATCTGAAGTTCTACGATTTCATGTTTATATAAAAGCTTCAAGACAACATTGCTTGGTAGAGCTCTCAGAAATGTTAAATCAATAAAATGATTCCTTTATATTTAGTGGATGGTCATCCTAAAAAATTAACAATACAAAGGTTACTCGGTTTACGTTAATCCATTCCTAAGTCTCGATCTAGAGCCGAATTAGTCGTTAAGTGAGTCACAATTTGAACGTAATCCGAACTGTGGTATTGACCGAAACACTGTACGTAAACCGAGTCAATATTTGATCACCGAAGGAGATCGTAAACCGAATCGGTTGTTAATTGCAACACTGTACGTTGACCGAGACAAAGTTTAATCCTAAACTAAATTAATGGTTAATAATGCCTTTCCTAAACCGCGGTTAAAATGTATTTGTATGCACACGTCAAAAGTTTCAGGAATGCTTAAAATGAAACAACATCGTAGTGTGCCATGATTTGTTAAACAATAAGAATTTCATATCCATAATTGCTTTAGTTGCTTAACAACTGTTATTTCAGTCAACAATATCATACCCTCTTTATAATGTTGAGAATCAAATACGGAGATGTCATTAAATTTCTCACTACAAAAAAGATCTTAATACGAATGACATTAAACAGTTATTAAATGTCGTATACGATGATTCTTCCACTTCCACCGTAAAAAAAAGGTAAAACAATTCCGTTTTGGCCGAAAAACTAAAGGAAGTTTTATAACGAACAGGGTCACCAAATGAAACACCCTCTGAAGAAAGATGATCTGTAATCTTAATGAAAAGCACACTACTGCAAATGGAAAGTACGATCTCATCTTACAGCATACATCGAAAATTCGAATCAAAAACCGAAACCCTGGAATACTGTTTACCCTCTGCATGACAACGCTCCTGTCCATCAGAACAGCATATTTTTATCTCAATTAGATCAAATTCTGGCTGTAAACTTTTGACTCTTATCTTGTATGTCACAAAGTTTATTCCAGAAGTAGTATCCGATTTACAATATAGGGATGACAAGTAGATATACAAGGCCCCGGTCAATTAATAGAGTTACTTTCGTTTCGAGCCCTACAGAATTTTCTTAGGCTTTGACTGAAACTAACCTTGATGCTACAGACTCAAAGGTAAATGACAGATGATTTTTCCTATTAAAGTCCACAATATCCTCTTAAACAGTTATGTCTAAAGTCTACTGTGACTATTTAACATTCAAAACACGAGAGGTCTTCATTTTATTTAACATTATATATCGTCAACAAAAAAAAGGTTTTCCAAAGATGAATCATTTTTCTCGTTTTAAGTTGCTGTTTTCGGACCCGTCGTCCAATAATAACATTTCAGCAAACGTGAGTAACATACATACATCTACACGTATTTCTGGATGGCAAATATTTTATTAAAGTCCACAAAGGGTTGTTATTGAGTACCAGATTTTAAAAAAAATCGATTAGCATTGGAAAAAGGAAAACACCGATAAAGGAAATTTTTAAGTGTGGTAGAATCGTTTTGCACTAAAGGAAAATTGAAAAAAATATGAGTGCAAGGTGTTTTTCTTTTATTTATTTTTTGGTTTTTCAATCTCGAGTTCTTTGACAACTATGAGTTTTCAGAAAGAATGTTCAACGACACATGTATCACCATTTAATTTTAGATCAAGTCCAATATTTATCTCATTAGTATCGTAATAGTAGTAACGAGTCATCAAACCCCTCCTTTCCTTAAGCCCACCTTTTCCGCATTTCCACGGCAAACCACCGTAGAGAAACGTGAGTAATTAAAATAAAATATTTTTCTTTTAAATTAAGTGTACCGATCCATTGAATTTTACTTTTTCAATTCATTAAACAATATTAGTAGTGCGCACTCAAATGGATCAATGGAATAAAAATACAAGGAAATGCTATATTTTTAAAGTGAACAAAGAGTCGAATGTGTAACTCGACTAAAATTGAGATCAATTTAGGGCAAAAAATATCGTTTTTATTTCAATTTTTATGATTTTTTTTTTTTTGACAAGATATGACAAAGACGAACGAACTTCCGGCGGTTCTCTTCAGATACTGTTTCCGCAACCTATTAAATATAAGTCTTCAAAGAACTTTATTTGGGGCAATGCATTTTTACCAAAACTTGATCTGGTACCGAAATCATTTCCGGTTGAATATGGAAAACAGGAAAATTCTTACTAAAAAAAAAAAACATGTCAGCTGTTTACTTCCATATACTATTTTTTTGTATATCCATCAAAGGAAGATTACGACGACAAAACGAAAACTACTTTTCATCTTTACAATGTTAAGATCCGTCCAAAAAAACAAAGTTCTCCCCCAATCACCCCGGAAAACAATATCAATTAGACTCTCACCTAAACGGTTCTATTATAATAATTACATTTTGCCCCCCACCCAAAATTTCTCAGTTTCAACGGGTCTATTTGGAGGTGGCCAAAAAACTGGAACAACCGCAACTGATTATATGAAGAACACATCAATCTCTTCTCGAATCCATGCGAACATCGCTCCAGGATGCGCGGATGTAGCTCCACTGGACTCTGGATAGGAGAAGGGAATTTTGGACACAGTAAAGCGCGATCTTTCGAACGGCAAGGAACGATATGGTTTTGTAGCAAAACGAGAGGAAGCGCGAAAAAGTTTTTCTGAAATCTAATTTTTCTTTTAAAAATGTTTTTAAGTGGTTTAGTGTCGTGTACTTCCTAACAGGTAATATTTTCCGTCTTTTATTCAACGAAAAATGTCATTTCTTTTTCTTTTTTTTGATTGTTAAAGTCACTTATAAAGTACCTGTCGCGAGAATTCCGACAAAGAAAAGATGTGTTTAGTTTACTTTTCTGTAAGAATCCATCGGAAAAAAACGACACGTTTTGCTCTGATGGTTTATCGATCACTTAATGGTGTTTTGGAGAGAAGAATGATTAGGAAACAGATAAAAGAGGAAATCTTACCTTGAAAGTATTTCCTTTTCCCATGACTATTATTTGTTTTTTTAATGTTTAGTGTTGAATTAAGGCAAGAAGTGAACATGAAAAAACAAACGGTCACGTCACAATTTTCTTAAAGGTTGAAAATTTCAGTTCTTTTGTAGAAAATAATATTTTTCCTAAAGTGACTTTCAGTCTATTTTCAGTTCTTTTAACAACTTTGAAGCATGTCCAAACTCTTTTCTTGCAACTACGGTTCTATTCTACAATTTCCAATTAAATTTGTTCGAATCAATTTCCATTTATATCGTATATCGGGACTATGTATATTGAAAAGGCATCTTTATTAACCGTTTCCCAGAGAATACTGAAATCGCCTAAAGCGAAACTATTCATAATTTCATCATTTGTTCAGTTCTAAACCAATGAAATGATGAATTAAATTAAACTCTAAATTTCAGGGAAACAAATTATTTTAATAGAAAATAAATGGACATACTCGTTGCATTTAACATATTCGTAGGACAGGGCAGTCAAAAATAGATCTTCTAGGAAGTTGAATTAGTCTATTTCCGGTTTACAATTTTATTTTTCATCTCAACACTTTCATCATGTAAATAGGCAATAAAAAAGGATAAAAACTTAAATTTAGAAACTTTTCAACTAACGACATTTTGAATAATTTAAACTTTAGTCTAAGTCGACATTTTTCTTTTACCAATATTAGGATCCTATAACAAAACTATGCTATAATTTCATTAGAGAGATACAGGGTATTCCGTAATGTCGTGTGAAACCTGAAAAAGGTAAGTCTATTACATTTAAAATCTTAGCGTTTTAATGGTTGGGCTACGTACACGGTATCTGAATTTTGTTACATCCATCCCTCGGTTTGTACGGTACTCAATTTACACGGTTTTTAAATGAAAAGAAATATTTTTTTTCGGTTACCTTTTCATTAGTTTATGAATTAAAAGAGTATCATCATATTGATGAAAGCAATTTTTTAAAAGCTCGATTAAAAGTTACCTAACATACTCTTTTGAAAATCTCAAACGTAAATGTCAGTCATTTGTTGTACGTATGAATGCTTTGTCTCGTTTTACACGGTTTCGTTTTGCACGATATTTGCAGGAACCGATATTTACCGTGTAAGTCAAGGGATGAATGTATACAGGGTGTATATGAAATAGGAGGACAAACTTTAAGGGCTGATTCTACGTTTGAAAATATGAAAAAAAGTTCGTATTAACATAGGTCCGGAAATGCACCGTTTCCAAAATACAGGGTGTTAAAGTTTTTAAAAACAGCACAGTTATTAATTTTCAACTTCTAAACGACTTCAGTTTTTTTAACCAAATTTGGTATGTGAGGTTAGTATATGGGTAGGATTAATCCAAAAAAAATACCAGCTTCAAACATTCAACAGTGGCGGAGATGTGGATGTCAAATTTAATTACAATTTTGAATGAAAAAAAGACAGTCATACATCCGCCACTGTTGAATGTTTGAAGCTGGTATTTTTTTGGATTAATCCTACCCATATACTAACCTCACGTACCAAATTTGGTTAAAAAAACTGAAGTCGTTTAGAAGTTGAAAATTAATAACTGTGCTGTTTTTAAAAACTTTAACACCCTGTATTTTGGAAACGGTGCATTTCCGGACCTATGTTAATACGAACTTTTTTTCATATTTTCAAACGTAGAATCAGCCCTTAAAGTTTGTCCCGCTATTTCATATACACCCTGTATATTTATGGGATTTCTTGCGCATTAAAAAAAATAACAAACATGTAGTTTGCATAAGTTCTTACATATGATTTTATATGAATTTTGTTTTTTTAAACTTTGTTTATTTTTATATAAAATATTTGTTTATATAAAACTTTGTCATTAACCGAGTCAAAATTTGTATTATAGCGTCCCGTAAGGTGGCATGTTATGAGTAGCATCCCCTGAGGGTTAGCTAGTTTTTGAGCATAATAAATATTTATTCCTTCTTACCAAACACCTCATTTAATTTAGCTCGTGAAGGTTTTGGCAAGTCACATTCAAGTGAGAGTAAGAGCACCTTAACCTTAAGGCGAAATTGGTATACCCCTTAAGTGTTTAGTTTACGCATAAATACAGCTTATTGTTCCATTATATACATATAGCCTACGCATTTTATATACATCTGTATTTAACAAACAGTCTTTAACGTATATAAACGTTAACAGTATTCAAATGACGGTAAAAATTGAATTTTGTAGCAACGTTGTTTTTTTTTTAATATCACTGGCTTAATGAAAAAACAAAAGTTCTAAGTCTGGAGTAAACAGGAACAAGAAAGTTTCTAAAGGTGTGTGATTATAGGAAACGAAACTAATAACATGATATGTACAACATATTTTAGATCACCTGATTCATCTACATGCTCTGGATACATATATTTTTTAATACTATGAACTTAAATTCCTTGTTTATTTGGAATGATAAACCTTTCATTATTTAAGTGCAGAAAATCCCATTTATAGCTTTTGAAACCCTTGAATTTTCAGTTTTGAAGGCACATTGAGTGGGTCTGGTGTCTAAATCAAAATTCCATTAAATATCATATTTCTCTGTCAAGGATTAATTTTTAATTAAAATCAACGAACTGCGTCCATGTTAATATTTGAAAAAGTGTACAAAACCTGATAAGCTTTGTTCCAGGTAAATGTGCCTATTTAGGTTCTAGGCCACTCAGTATATCAATCATAACAGAAAATGGAGAAAAATTGAATTTTTTCAATACTTCAATATTTCATTTACTTTTTTTTTTTAAATTCTATCAAAAGGAGGAGGGTAACCTCTTAAATCTCTTCCAAAGAACAATTCTCATCCTTTACTTCATAGTCGCGTAAAAGTTTAACTTCGATGGTAATTTGTCTTACACGATTAGTGGCCCCAAATCCGAGGAGTGCAAAGTTTCGAAGACCTTAGACGACGCGTTTTCTACAAGAATAGTTTCATTCTATAGTTTATAAATCAAGTATTTTCTTAACCCAGAAAAAATGACTTAATGTTAGTTCTAATTAATTAAAATAGCCATAATTTCCTGGATGAAACTTTCTAATTAGGTTTACTTCTATGATAAAGTTCATTGCTTTGGCCCCGTGATCCAGTAATTTACTACACAATAAGGTTTTGCATTACATGCAAAATCTTGTTATATTGTGGCACTGAAAATTTTTATTTACATTTTTTGAACCGCAACCAAACGTTTCTTCTTTCTCTTGATCTTTCTGTCTAGAAATTGCTTATAATATGGGGGCACAAATCAAACTTTACGATTCGAACAGCTGACACGTTTCTTTTTACGAATTTGGCGAGAAGAGAAGAGAGAATTTTAAAACAATAAATTCGAGAGCAAACAAATGGGCGCTATTTTTTCTTTCTTTTGTTTGAAAAGCTGATTCGATACTTCAAAGGGATCAAGATTTAAAATAAACATTACTACGAAACGAAATTAGAAACATCATTCTTTAACCCTTTATCTACCCTCTCTTCCACTAGAGAAACAAAAAAAATTATATATATAAATATATATATATATATTTCGGCAGTTAAAGCCATTCGTGGCCATTTAGGCAAAATTATTGGGGGTAATTTGAAATAACTTTATGACTTCACGATGATGGATCGAATCGATTTTTGGCGGGACCGATTAATAAATAAAATTTTGCCACCATCAAAAATATCGAGAAAACTACGGTATATACTTCATATTTACGAGCCTCGCAACATAAACATAAAAAGGGTTCCTCGCAATAAAACCCCGACAAGTAGGTAATTAGGCTTAGCATTTAGCTTCTAATGTAGCAAAAATAAAGGGAACTCTACAGGGTTTTTACGGTATAACTACTAGAACTACACTTAAACTACAGAAATGCCTTTCATGTTTTTTTTTTAAGAAGATACGCGTTTCTTTAGGTGAAATTAAATAAATAGCAAATTGAATTTTTTTTTTCCTTTTTTTTTCTTTTTCACAAAAAATACAACGTTTACGCTCAAGGGAGAAATAAACGTGAAATGAACGATGAAAAATTAAATTTATTTGATGATAATGAGATTACGTCGAGGCTGAAACGTCACTAACGCGAAAACAAATCTAATTTAATCCTCATTAGTGTCACGGTGTCGTTTTAATATTTAGGACACTAATAAGTGCATAAAATAATAAAGTATTAATGAGGAAAAGAAGGAAATTTAGCGACATTGAATTATAATGAAAACATTTAATTTATTGAAGCGATTTTTCGAAAAAATATGTTTTTTTTTTCAATATTCCCTCTTAATTTAAATATTTAAATTTTGGTAATGCTTTTCTAAAAAAAAACCTTTTAGATAATAGCTCTTGAAAAAAACATCGATTACTGACCGCTGATACAGGTCCTTCATAAATAATTGGAAACCAGATGACACCTAAAAAGCATCACGGTTACCATAGGGACCGTTAGACCATTACTGCGTTTGGCTTTTGACGGTAAAATTACTTCTTAAATCTATTTACCGAAATCGTTTATTGGCAGTTTTCTAGATTACTTTTTTGTTTTCGACAACTTTATAACGATATGTTTCATACAGTTTTCCATTCTACTCATTATTAAATTAATAAATTTGAGTATTTCTATTTTTTTAAGTCGCGTACAGCTTTTCTGTTAATTTTTTCATCAAATATTTGGTTCTGATATTAAGTCATCTGCTCGGTATTTTGGGAATCCACAACTAATCCGATCTGTACCATGTAGAAAATTCCCGACTTTTCAAGGCATCAAAAAAAGCCAAAGCTCCACAAAAAAAAACAGACAATTTCTTTTGGAGAATCAGTGGCTGTTTATCTTTTTAGTCATGAGCCCGTGTCTATTTCAGTTTGTGAAATACTAAAAAGCAAACGCTTTAGTTCATTGGCAACGGCTGGAACCGATTAAATATCTGGAAATCTTACAAAAACAAAATCTAATACTTATATGTACAGCAAGAATCCAAATATACAACAGGAACTTGATGTGAACTACATTGTGAAATTAATTGTATTTGGAGAAACTCGGAAATGTGACATCATGACAAGATTTTACGTTACATATGCTATAATTAATTTCAATACAGCGTAATAATGTCATATTTTCTTTAAATATTTCAGTGAGTTTTCAGAGTAAACTTTATATAGCTAAAAGGTATACAGGTACTGTATAACATAAACTATTATATTATACAAACTGTTTTACAAAATTTGTAAAACATTTTGATTTCCATATTTAATATGGAAATCTATTCGTATAATTACTAAAATTTTGAAAATAGTGCAACTAGGTATTATGCAGGAAATGGATGTCAACTCGCTTAATTTAAAGGGAACACTCTATAGATATTTATGGATTTTTGAACTAAAAATAGAGATAAATAAAAATATAGAATATAAAATTCATAACTTTCTAGTTTTGAAAATTTATTATATTTGATATTATTTTTTTGGATACTGGGTAGGTATAATATTTATTAAAACTATTTCAATCATCTCAATCTAGCAGTTCTGGTTAGCATCTCGACAAAGTTGAATGAGGTCTTGAAAATAGCCGAGAAAATTACATTTACAAAATACAATTATAGGAAAACCGAATATGTCATCAACTTATTGTTAGTGCCTGGAATCTAAAAATCCAAAACACAGGGTGTTATCAAAATGTTTGCGAATAATTTAATTGGCGAAATATGAGGATGCGTTTCTCAAGTTTTCAAAAAAAAAATTGGAAAAAATTATTTTATTAAAAAAAACATTTTTTCTCTTGTTTGGACGTTCATGAATCAGCTGGTAGTTTGAGAAAATCACATATATGTGCAACATTAACATAGTGACAAAAAATTTCAAAATACTTGCTACAGTTTAAGGCAAGATTTAAGCCGAATTGTAAATTAAAATTTGTATAGAAACAAGTATATAGTATTTTGGCAAATCGATTTTAATACTTGATCAAATTTTTCAAATTGAATATAAAATTTGAATTCACAAAATAATTGCAAACCTATTTGGTGACACATAATACACTTTGTCTTAAGGAGTCAAAATGCTGACCGTTATTTCCAATACAAATATGAACTCTTCTCAACATTTAAACAGTTCGGCGTCTGTCATAAGTTTGCCATGAAAAACTACCGCCGTCTCTTAAGGTGCGTCCATACTTGAACATTTTAGTCCGAACAAACAGAATGAACTGAACGAGCATAAACAAGCTGAACAAATATTTAACACGAACTTTACTTATTCCCATCAACTGAATGATTCGGCGAACAATAAATTTTTGGACCACTTTCGATTTACCGACAAGTTCCGGAAAACGTTTGACGGGTTTAGTTCGGTTCGGAGACAGATCCAAATTATGCCAATTCTGCTCTACTCGTTCGGTTTGTTCTGTTCGTTCGGACTAAAATGTTCAAGTGTGGACGCACCTTTAAATGTTGCACAATGTATAGAAAAGTATACATACATTTGCTTGGTACACGGCGATTTTGAAAGCGTTCTTCAAAAAGGACACGATGTTGGTGAGCATTTTTACGAGTCTAAACATAACAAATAATTCACAATATCAGTTAACTCCTCGTTTGAAAAACGGCCATTTTAATTATTTTCAGTGCAAGCAACGAATATCGCAAAGTGTCAACCTTCAAGAACGATTCCGTACTAACCAGCAGCGTTCCCAACAGTCAATCCTTCAATTCCACAAACAGATGAAGCAAAATCCATAATTTTCCACAACAACTTTCAATTTATGTTTGACACAACAAAAAGCATTCCACAAACATTCCACACAATCAATCTAGAATCCACAAATTTTGTGGAAATTCCCAACGATTGGCATCGCTGCTAACCAGAACTCTTTCCAGGAATTCTTGCGTGTTGACAAGTAACAATCCTACAATGAAATGTAAATAAACAACAATTTATTAACAAATAAGGTAAATAATAATAATTCGTAAAATATTAACTGATTAGTCTGACCATTGTTGGCTATGGGTTTGAATTGGGACTATTCGCATCTAACTATATGGCCACAAGACAAAATTAAAAAAATATTTCACGGACAATATTGATTAGTGGGTTGCAGCTCAATAATATATCACAATTTTTCAGACAATTTTCAAAAGGTTGCTGTAGCCTTATTAAGGCGATTTTTGTAAAATAAAAATTTTCGCATACTCAGGAAATTGCCGAGATTTATTGCTTTAAATATTGCTAGACATTTTGATAACACTCTGTATTAAAATTGAATTCTATTTAAAATAAATAAGTTGAAATATATTTCCGGTATAAGCACTAGAAGCGTCATTTTCACAAATTTTATAATTATGCAGGTTGGTTTTCAATGACTTGCAGAAATTTGACAGAATGATTCTCTGTTTTATTTTAAGAAGAAAAGTTTCTATAATTATGAAGTCCAAAATATTTACTGGACAAAGTACCAGGTGTTAAAATAAGCATAAATACACGCAATAATCTTTACGATTTAATAGTAAATAATGATATAATATTGACAATAACAATTGAAGGGTTTGCTACAAAAGGGAGGTAGCTCTAATTTTCTGCATTTTGTGTTATAAATATTTACATATATGTGTTATGTTAATTATTAACATAACAAACTGATGCAATTAAAATTCAAAACCAAAATTGTACAAACTGTTCAAAATGGACGTCTCCTGCTAGTATAGAAGCATCAATTGTTTTTCTCATTGATTGGCAGGTTTATTGAACAATTTCTGGGATGTTTTGAATAATTTGACAGGGGGCTATGATTCGATTTTGCGTATATTTTGTTTGAGTAGGAGTTTGATAAATTAAAAATATCAAATGTTTCCATTGAAAAAATCTAGACTGTTTAGATCTGAGAATCAAGTAGGCCAAAGCTAAAGTTCTCCTCGTCCTATCTAACGATCGTTGAATATTTTTTGAAATATTCTTGGACTTGGAAACTAAAATATGCAGATGCACCATTATACATAAACCACATTTCTTTTCCGACATAAAGTGGAATCTTTTCAAAAAGAACAGGAAGATGATATTGAAGAAACTCCATATACAATTGCCCGTTGAGCCCTCCTGGTAGAAAAGTGGCCCTATCAAAAAATTTCCTACTATGCCTGTCACATAATCACGATTTTATGTTAGTTTATTATATAAAATCCTGGCGGAATTTTTTGTGAAACTTTCCTCCACACTATAGAATATATGTCCAACAAGTAAACGGTTTTATATCGATATTTGAGGAAACCATTAAGAAAATTTGAAGCAAAAATCACGAGCAAGAAGGGCCTGTACGCTTTAAATGTGCTATGGATGTAATAAAGTATCTATTAAAATTCTCCAAGCCGTAACGTGGGAAATATTTAACACAATTTTTCAATGTGCTCCTACTTGGATCATTTTTAACAGCATGCAGAACTATTTCCTCAATTTTCCAATTCCTTTCATTTTAATGTCCTTCTGTTAGGTAGTTCGGTTTTTTAAAAGTTCTAGTCTCACGTAGTCGAACTTCTGAAAATGTCCTAGAATTGGGTATTGTAAGATTCAGCGAACGCTGGCCATACAATCGCTTGGCTTCATAATAATTACCTTTGCAAATCCATACATAAAGCCTATGTCCGTATATTCTTCGTTTGTAAAATCAATTGTCATAAAAATGTTTAATAATTCATTTGGAAAAACTGAAAAACAATAAATTCAATCAAACGCAATATGTAAAAACAAAATTTAATGTCAAACATAACAATTTAAATTCCGATCCACTAGATTTCAACAGTTATTATTGTTCACTTAATTCAATCTACTTTGCTTGCATTGATGGTTATTTTCGAAAGTGGCTTAAAAACGGTACCAGATACTCAAAAAATGTAAGAGTTGGAAATTGTTATAAAAAGTTACAAAATTGATAAAAATGATACTACCTACTGAATATGAGTGGCACAGTGGAAAAAAGTTCGGATGGGTAAAATTAGTAGTGACATCAAAAATTATAACAGCCTGTAGATTGTATCTAATTATTATAAGGTTTAGGAGTGGAAATTGTTATTGTCCTACCGTATACGAAATTTGGAGTCCATGACGCTCTAGCACCCTTTTCATTTGCAAGGAAAAAACACATTTTTGCCCTTTCAAGGCCATTATCGGACAAAATAAAAGTGGGTCTTTTCCTTATTTTTATTTAAAAAAATGTTCTTTTCATTTCTTTATTTTTTTTTCTAGTCTATAATACTTTAGGAATTCTTATCATTTAAGCCAGAACAGGTCTTACCTTACTTAAGTAACATAACATAATATAAAAAAAATTACAAAGGAAAAGACAATTTCTACTCATTCATTTTGGTAGTTAATGCCTTCAGAAGAGCAAAACTGTAATATTTTTCTTGCAAACGAAAAGGGTGCTAAAGCACCGAAATTTGAACCCATTGCATTAAAAAAATACTAAATAATTAAAAAAAAACTGAGAAAATTTGTCAAATATTAACATCCTGTATCTTGTCTAATAAATATTTTGAACTCCATGTTTATAGGAACTTTCTTTTTAGAATAAAACAGGGAATTACCTTGTGAAATATCTCCAAATCATTTTAAAATAGTATCTAGTTATGTAATTTTCAATGCATATACAAATGTGAGCAATGAAATACATAAATACCCATCAACTCGTCACAAATTTTGTAATTACTAAAAAAAATAAAAACCAAAAAGAACTTGAGTTATAGACTATAACCCAAGAGGAATAAAATAATGAATGAATAATGGAATAATGAACCACGAGAAATAAAAAAAATACCTATCGAATACTGCCATAAACTTATCGATTCTATGCTCCCACTAGGTGTCAAAAATGATTGGAAGCAAAAGGGCATAAATACATACTGATTGTTAAATTTTATAATAACATGAAAATAATTTGTTTTTTTTTTCATTGCTTTGATTATTCATTAAAAATACCATATTCTTCAATTTTTGGTTTTTGCATTTTTCTTAATTCTTTTGCTCTAATTATTAATACTTTAATGTATTTGAATCCTAAATACTGTCTTAGACAAGTTTTCAACAACATAGAAGTGTTACAATACAGGGCATTAAGTAGCAAATGTGCAGATGTATTTATTTCATTTCTCGCATCTGTACATATAACTATGTTGCTCGTAGTAGATAGTCGCTCTTTATCGTGAGCCACTCTGTATACACACTATTGATTGCGTAATATTCTTCAACTTCAATGCAATCAAAATTGCTTTTCACTTTTTCACTATCAAAACTCTATCTTTTTCAGTGAAGAATGAATGTTTGGCGTTTGAAATCGGGCGTATTTCGACTATTGTCCGTTTGCAACCATGCGAACATACTCTCGATACGCGATTTATATTTATGTGCAAGATGAAACTATTTTCTAAATCCTTGTGGAAAAGGAAAAAGTTTTTGGAGATTTAAGAGCGGAGCCAGATTCTTTTCCAAAACGGATTAAACATTCTCGGGAAGTCGAGCATTATACTTTTTTCAACTTTACTACAGATTATCTTTTGATCTAAAACTTGCGACCTATTTTTGAATGTCGTCTAAAACTAATGTCGTTCATATTTCAAATGAAGAACAGTTTAAGAGTCGAACGGAATGTAACTATTGGCCCATTACGTAAACTGTTCATCCCAGTCTGCGACGTTGTCAAAATGCAGACGATATGGAAATTTTTAAGGATTTCATAATTAAAAAAACTTGAATGTTATAAAACTTGCTTATCGGAAATGAAAGAGGTTATTAAATTCCAACCCGTATTTACTTTCGATATGCGATATTGGAAACTTTTCCTAAAACTATAGAGATGTAATGTACTAGAACCAATTTCATATCTTTGGCAAAGTTGCTTAGTTAAACCTTGAGGGAAAGCTATGTATATTTTGATGTGTGTATAATTTTCAGAGAAAAACATACAGAGTGTCGTTGGATAAGTACGTTTAGAATTAACAAAATTAGTAAAATGTATAAGTTATTCAATTCACAAGTGTTAATTAGAAAATTTCCATTTGCAGTAAAATTCATAGTAGACAGGATGTAGAAACAAGACTTGCAAGACTCTTAAAGGATCTTGCAACTGATAATTTCTTAATTAAGACAAAAAACATTCCATACAATTTCCTTTTTCCAACTCAAATGAAGATTTCGACCTAAATGCTATGAACAAACGATAATTTCTTGCATTGAACTTGTTCCCTTTAAAGAAAATCGAAAAACTGGCGCAAATTAAGGAAAACAATAATTACGAAAATGGAAAAACAAACGAAGGAGAATTCTTCGTTCTTTTGTAGTTTAATACTACAAAGATGTTCGAAAGCTTTTCCGTAATAGGCATGTTGTTCACAACACTTCAAAATTTTAACATGTGAAGTCTTTACTGGTGGTACGGTCACAGTTAAAATCTTCAACCCATGTACATAGAAGTAATTCATCCAACACAGAGTATAGCCTTTCTTTAATCTCATTGTCAATTCAATGACAATTTAATGCATTCTATTGTGTCGAAAACTCTTTTAAAGCCAGAGCCAGACAAAGATGTTCCATGCGGTCTCGGAACTTTAAAGAAATCAGCGTCTTTGAGTGGATGTTTGCTCTCGCTCGCACAGTTACTCTGGACACACCTTTTATAGGACAGGTCGGAAATTTCCAACCCATTCTCGTATTTCCATTCGAACAGCGTGAAATACTACCAGCACTTGGAAAAAGGAAAACATTCTTTTCGTTTTGCAACAATTCATTACGTATACTTAGCAGAGTTTCTCGTTAACGTCAGCCGGATTCTTGGATTAATCTATTTTCAAAATTTGTATTTATACAAATGAAAAATACCACTGGAACCATTGAAGAAAAGTTTCCAATTTCCATTCCTACGTTTGCAACAGTAACAGCTTTGCCGGTTTAAGACGAGACGGACAGACGAATGAAAAGAAAAAAAATTAAGCGGCCTTTAAATCATGCCGGGCAAAGCGAATTGGTAATTGGATTAAATCGAGTATGAAGTTGCAACTAAAATGGAATCGTTCAAGAAACTTATTATTTAAGGCGACATCCGTCTGGGAATTGAAGAAAATTCAATTAGGTATTATTCCTTGAAAGGAAGTTGTATAATGTTCTTCAATTTTCGCTTGTTTATTTCAAAATAAATAAATAATGCAATGAAGGAACTCTATTTATCGGCAATGGATTGTCATACAAAACTTCACATTTGTATGATAATTCTTTTATAAAAGTTTGCCAGAAATTATTCTAGAGATTGTATGTTGTGATGGTAAACAAATTTTTGAAGCGGTTACTTTTCACAAATTTATGATCTTTGTCAAACAATGTGGAACTTAATTAACGAGCTCTATGGAAGGATACCTTCTACCCTTCGATTTACACACTTTCTTTAATGAAATCTGCAAGGGTAATATTCTTCTCAGCTGTTACGTGATGTTTGTGGACTCTGACCTCGTTTACTACAATTTAACATGGTATCATCCTTTCTCGTGTAGAGGGTAATTAATTGAAAAAATCTATAAAAAATGAAACCTCATAAGTGTACTTGTTTTGCCTGGTGGAGCTTTTGACAAATTAAAATTTCATTTGGAAAATGGCAAACAGAACACGAGGCATTTGTTTTCATAGTTCAACCCATACACTTACGCGACAACCCCAATCCGAATACGCAGATTTAGTTAACATAGTTGATTTTAAATGTGTTGTTTGTGCAACATCAGTCGGTTTTGCATTTTGGGTCTTTAATGAACCATATTTTAACCTGTTTAGGGTTCTATGTTGTTCTGACCAAATAGTTCTATTGTTTGTATTTTCCACAGTTTCTCTTTGAAGGTTTTTTACTGGAAAGGAGATTGATCGATAAATTTGAAATATATATATTTGCGACTAGCCAGTTAGTTTTCCTTTCCTATTTACCTAGAGTTTAACGTTAATCTTCCGCAGAGTACTTACTAATTAGTTTCCAACTTTTAGTTAATTTCCTGTTCACATCCCAAATAGATTTGAAAATATTTAATTATTTAAACCTCCTGGAGTTTGTGTAAAACGTTTTCTCCACTGTGAATTAATATCGTTTTCTCCTTTTAATGCAAACTAATTAAACTAATATCTATCACCTCTCTATTTTAGACAGAACAGCGATTACTAGGTTGCATAATTTTTCCTTCGTTAATACACAGAGGGCAAATTGTAACCAGAAATCGCTCTATTTGTTCTCTAGTTTATTTGAACAATCCCTTATCGGGAATAATAAAATATCGTAATGTGAACGATTAAAGCGTGAAATCTCGTTAAAGAATCGACATTATCCAGTCGCAGTATTGAGATAAAACTACTACAATGTCACATGGACGTAATCTCTAAAAATACTAGTAGCCTTGATTATTTAGCTAGAGACAGACTGTTATCATGTCACGTGAGCTGATGTACCATCACACAAAAATGTGATGGGAGTGTTGGGTTGAAATGTCGATTTGCTTGATATTTTTATGCCTGAAAACTACACAAAAGTCCTTCGGAAAATTTATGTGATGGCACATGAGCTCGCGTGATATGACAATAATCTGTTTCAGTGTTGACAAATACATATTCTAAAACGTGAGAAGATTTAAATTTTTTAAGCCAAATGTTTGGTCACGAACTGCTATAGTCTTCACTGGCAATAATATTTTCACTTAAAACTAGCTGCAGGAGAACTAGTATGCCTATCAAACGATTTTTCAGTGTATCTGAATACAGGACTGGCTATTGGAAACTCAGAAAAAAACAAAATTCTGCTCCAAAAAATAATTGACTACAAAAACATAAACTATGAGAACATTAAGAGCGCAATAATAATATAGAGAATACGTGTAAAAAAATCACCACAAGACAATACATATGTATAGACAATTGAATTGAAGTTCTTTGCCAATATGATTTGTGAAGACGCCTATCATTAGCAGGATACCCCCTACACAAAAGCAACATGGCTTCCAGTAACTTATTGTATCCCTGAGATCTAAAGAAGATTTGTGGTCATATGCTTTTCACTTAAGCAAAACTGGAAGAAATAACAAAAGAACTTTCATAGTGTAGTTTTCTAAATATGAGTACAAAAAGGTTCTTTGTTCTCTTTTACATATGTTGAAAACGAATATGGACAATCTCTTTACGTTACTTTTTAAATACTAAACGAAATTGCCTCGAAAAGATTTATGTATAATTAAGTTCCGTATCAAGCCCGTATGAAAATAACAATAGAAATGCAAAAAAAATTAGTTGAGAGCCTACAAGATTTATCTCATCCAGAGCTCCAATACCAGTTAGCTCGGTGAACTCACTCAATCCATCCATCAGTTTACGTCCAGTTCAGCGTAATCAATTACTCACTGGCAGCCATAATAGACCAGTCGATACATTGTGTGAGGGCTTTTTACTTTTTTTTTTTAATGTAACTTTCTTTGAAAAAATTTATTTTTTAATTGCCATTGACTGAAAAAGATTATTATTCAGGAACATTGTCAACTTTCCAAAAGCCAACTGTAAAAGCGACTATTAAAATACTATGAGCGCATTAAAGAGTTTCATTGTCGTTTTGATATAAAATCATTGTTACAAACAACCATTACATTATTTCTTCTTCTTTTTCTTCTTCTTCTTCAACTTCGAACGCTTTAAGGCAAAAGCCTATCTGTAGAAGAAAAGATTTTGAATTTTGTAAAAAAATTTCTCAAAGAACCAATGGAAGAAATGGTGAAATCTAAATGTGAATATACTAATTATTTTCACTGTTTTGGTAAACGATTTTCCTCTTGACGTTATTAAAGTGAAATTTTGCTTATTATTTACGTTTCACGATTTTCCCCAAGGAAAATGAAACAATAAATCGGACGCCGGCTGCAAAATTAAAATAAAATTTTCAAACTTTCTGGCCAAGCATTAAGTCATTAAAAAGTTTACTTTTTAACTTTGGCGTAGGGATAATCGGACTTCTCCTCCTAAACTAATTCAAATTTCTTTTTTTCTTTTTTTTTAAGACAAAAAATTATAAACCAACTTGTTTGACAGTGATGTGAGGGAAGTTTAATAATTCTCTTGTAAATCCCAGAAAATTTATCTTTTTCCTTTAAGTCGAACAAACTTTCCCTCTTTTTTTTTGCTCTTATTAGCACATCAATATTAAGTAAATCCTCGAAAAATGACTATTGCCAAAGGATAAATTACCACCACCCAATCGGCAATTTTTAGGTTCAAAAACCGTATTGACGTTAACGAATCGAATGTTACATCCCCATTTAACACTCAATAAACGTAATGATGATAAATGTACAGGGTACCATGGAAAAAAATTTCCAGCTATCGCATTCTCTTTGTTTTAATTAGATCAATCTCCTGTTCTCAGGTCAAAACAGATCTCTATCTAAATCTGTTATTAGGTAGGTATGTTTTTTCACTATTCTACTTCATGCTATCTAATCTATTAATATTAAAAAAAGAACGAGGCAATTTGCTTTAGATTACATGTGTTTAAACTGTCACAACAATTATCTTCAATTAGTTAGGGTCTAATAAGGTCTTAATAGGTGATTTATGAGCAAATACGCAGACACCTACATGAACGCCTTTTGACTAATTAGATGTTCAATCATCAATAATGGTATCCATAAGGAAATATTAGTATAGGGTGTCCGAACAAATTTATATTAACTACCGGGATTGTTCAATAGAAACACTTTGGAACGGCTTTAAAGGAAGTTGCCTTTAATAAAATTAGACAGAAAACATGAGATTTATCATTACACTAATTTGGAGGATAACATTTCTGTGGCTTTGAGTATTTTTTATCAGGATTTAACATTGTTATGTTCAAGAATGTTTTGTAAATGCAGAATATTCAAATAATCACAAAACGCAATCACCCTTACTTTTATCGTGATAAAATAAAATCATATCTGTTTTTTATAAACAATTCTCGTGTATTTTACCAATTGGACACCAAACCGAATTACTTCCGTAAGACAAGAAGCTTCAATTATTTGGGAAAATAAAATAATATTTCCAGAATAACAACTAAGATCATTGTAACGATTTTATTTTTCTAAAAGCTAAAAAATATACAGGACATTTCTCAATAACTTGTCAATATTTCACAGAGTGATTTTTTGTTTTATTCTACGAAGAAAAGTTCCTATAAATACCTATGGAGTCCAAAATATTTACTGGGCAGGATGCTATAATTTGACACATTTTCTCAGTTTTTTCATTTGTTTCCTACATTTTTTAAGGTATATGATTCAAATTTATTAAGCGATACAACAATAACAATCTCTACAGCCAAGTCTTATAATAATTTGACACAATATACGAAGTAGAGTGGTCGTTATTTGGACGAACTGTAAAATTTCGCCATTTAAGTCCTCTAATTATACAATATTCTCGGTAGTTCAAAACTCGACCGACAGATTCCGGTAAATAATTCCCCATGAAAAAAACAAGATAAAAGTTCCTTTGACTTTTTTTCAGATTTTGCGTTCCAATAAATATACAGCATCAGCTGATTCACACGATTCCAAATAAATGTTCAGAAGACAGGTTTAACAGAGAATCAAATGGTTATGAATTATAGAAATTTTCAGAAAAAAATGATAAATCGTTATCGAGGAAATCACAAAAAAACTAGCCAAAAAGTAACAAGCTTTGAAAGGCCTTATATTTGTTTGAACGCAAAATCTGGAAAGCATCAAAGGAACTTTTGTCATCTTTTCTCACGGGGAATCGTCTACCGGATTTTGTCGGTCGAATTTTGAATCACACTGTATATAGAAAAAAATCTACAAAAAATCTCTACATAATTTGTGAGACAAGTCTAAAAGGCCCCGGTAGGTAAATTGAATTTTAGATGGGAAAATGCAAATATTTTAATGATTTTTAAAACACTTACATATATGCAACAACCAAACTATAACTCCTAAAAATATGAAAAAGTATGATTCTTATGGGAAATTTAATGCTTTACCAAAAAGGTCTGTTATAAAATTTATCTAGATTCAATATTTATAGAGTTACTGAGCAATGAACTTAGTTAACCACCAACCAATAGAATCAATGTCACATTAATGTATATGAATTTAATTATTATATTTTTTATATTTTAAAAATATTTCATTTCGTTGCAATAGACATCATTGCTATAATTAAAGTCATATACATTAATGTGAGGTTAATTCTATTGGTTGGTGGTGCGCTCAATTTATTGCTTAGTAACTAAATAAATATTGAATTTAGATAAATTTTATAAGAGCCATTTTTGGCAAAGCATTGAATTTCCCATAAGAATCATATTTTCTAATATTTTTGAAAGTTACAGTTTGATTGTTGCATATAAGTGTTTTGAAAATAATTACCTAAAATATTTACGGGTAATTTCCCATCTAAAATTCGATTGCTTACCGGAGCAACTTAGACCTGTCTCACAGACTAGAGATTTTTTTGTAGTTTTTTTTTATATATAGTCTAACCTAGAGTTTTCACTAAAGGTAAGTCACCAAGTGACTTTTTGTAATTTTTCAAGAGAACCGAAAAACCTTACTACGCTTACTAAAAATTAGAATCTCATTAATAAACGTGAAAGAAGCACAAAAGCAATGCTTTACCTCAAGTTTTAGAGCCTTGTATAAATAAAGTGGACTTGGATTCACTTAACCATCAAAAACTTAAGTTCTTTTGCAAATTCCTGAAAAAATGCACTTAGCGACTTTTACCTTCAGACAGACGATATATTCTACAGTAATAGAAAACTTAAATGATAAAATTTTAACTTCATTCAAATGATGTTCACCCTAATAAAGTGTATTACTCTGTATATGAACTCTGTGGTTATAGGTTGTCATTAAGAGATCGATGGACTTCCTCAAAGACTTGGAAAATTGATTGCATCTTAAGAAATTCTGAAATCAACAGAGCAAATTCTAACGCCACTAAGGAATGGCATTGGTCATTTTTCGTTTTCTTTTTTTTTGTGTTTCCAGTTTAGTGAAAATATATATCTTTTTGATTTTTAACAATTTAACCATGCCTTTTCTTTTGAAAGCCTTAGCAAAAGTTGTTATATTTCATCAGCTTATACTTTCTACTTTTTATTATCTGCCTGTCATCTTAAGCTCAAACAGCAAACCCCACTCTTTCTCACTGTTTTTATTCAGTTGTTTAACAATAAATCATCCTTTTCCAAATTCAGCAATTTCCGCCTTCATTTTTAATGATGCCCTAAAACGATATTTTAAACTCACTTTTCGCTTGATGAATTCACAGAATCGTTTAGTTAACGAATCGTCGTCAACCAGACAATCTTTATACACACATATATTTTTTTTGTTCTCGTTTAATGGAAATTTAACCAGGATGATTGATTGAAAAAAAATTCAGAGAACATGTCACCAAAATGTTGTTTAATCAATTGCTAACTCCATACAAAAAAATAATAACATTTTAAATANATTGATTGAAAAAAATTCAGAGAACATGTCACCAAAATGTTGTTTAATCAATTGCTAACTCCATACAAAAAAATAATAACATTTTAAATACGACTGTTTAAAAAAAAATCTCTTAAAAAATACTTTTGGTGTGAAAAGAATATAATGAAATCGAGCCGCGCCCCATTCTGAAAATGGATTTGGGTCATTTAGTATTCGTATAATAAAAATTTCTGGAATTTCTTTAGGAACGAGGCATATTTCGACGTATGAAAAATGACGGTTTCACTCCTTACCCGACCTTAAAGTATATCTAGCGTACGTAATGAAGATATTCAAGCAAATCATTGCTCGGAAAATGGACCTTTAAGGTAAATAATGTCCTGCTGAAGCAAAATCGAGATGAATTGTAGAAGTTTCAAAATATACTATCAGTTTCGAGTTTCAATACAAATTATTTTTCAAATAAGTTCTACAGACTGTTATTTGCAAATGCAAAACCGAATTAGGAAAATTGCACTCGAATCAGACCACTAAGCCTTTAATCGCAAGTATTTATTCACCAGCTATCCTACAGGATTATTTTGCGAGCTGGTATTACAATAATGTTAATTCTGTTTTATTGTGTCACGTGCTATGTATTAATGATTTGGAATATAATAGAAATCATATTATTTGCATAATTCGCAAATACTTATTCAATGCATTTGTATGTACAAAAAAATGCCAGTTCGAACAAAATATTTTTCGTCAATGTGAAAATTGTTATTAATACTTACTCAATTTTTGTTTTTTTTATTACAGGCATTTTTCCACTGTTTTCCTTCAACCAATTTTCAATCACAATAATCCCATTATAATAGACTGTTAGTCAAACGTTAAAAATACTGTTGATTTTCAAATAAAATTTATCAATTATTTCATGTAGCGCAATCATTGTCATTAAACTCTGATTTTCTACTTATTTTTACTTAAGTATAATTGAAACTGAAGCTAAACAAATGGATATCAACGATCATTTAGTCGCAGAGTATGAATTAGTTATATTTTATTCAGACCGGAAAATAGAATTGCTAGGTCGGTTCAGAATCATTACAAATAAAGCCTGATATCCATGTTATGTTATGTTATTAGTTTGAAATGATCTGGAAAGATTAATATAAATAGTGCAACTACACTATTTCAACTTTCACTCGCTCGTTCCGAAATTGTCACGGCAGAAGAACTGTTGATATCAATAATTGTACCATATGTCCAAAAATTTATGGAATAAACAAAAATTGGCACAATATTTATAGACATCTAGGTAGTGGTTAATGAAGAAAGGAGCATTCTCTCATTTCAACTTTTCTGAAAACTCCATCAAGAACCAGAAGATTAGAGCAATTACTTACGTACTATAAATTGAAGACATGAGTGGATAAAAGTGTCATCACATTTTTCTAAAAAATGATCTAATGCATTTTTTGAGTACTTCATATATAGATTTAATCCTCGGTTAAAAGAAATTTTCTAGTTTCATTGTCCCTTGGGAGTTTTTGGGATGCTAAATGTGTCATGTCACACATACTGTATATCACTAGTAGAGAGGTAAACTGTCGTAACTCCACTTTTACTCGTTAGGGAGTTAACAATATTTTTAAAGTACACACTTTTAATTTTCTATTGTGGTAAAAAGTGATAAGTCACGTATTGATGGCTTACTATAATTTTAACTTTCAAAATATACATATTCAATCTCCATTTATCAAGTATGACTCCATTTATGAAGTATTTGTTTTGCTCTTTACTGAAAATTTCAATTTATGGACATACAACAGTTTACCTCTCTGGTACTAAGATGTTACATAAAAATTTTAGTGTCAATCTATTTAAAAAATTGGAAAAATGACAAGACACCTTTATCCACCTACGTCCTCAATTGTTAACACTCGTAATCGTAGAATTTGAAAAATAAGACACTGCTGTAAGGACGCCTATCCGCCCTCAAGAGAGACTCACCGCAGCTTCATGGTGTTTGAAAGAGTTCGAAACTTTTTGAATACTGACCGTTTTCACGACTGTCGAAAAATGTCTAAACATTTCTATTGCATTTCCTTAGCAATGTTTGAATAGATTAAGACACGCTCGTACATGCACAAACCCGTCTGTCTGTTATTGTTGATAGAGCCTCTAGTCTTGCCTGTAGACAAAGCACTACTCCATTATTCTTCTGTAATGATCCTCAAGAAACAAATGAGACAAGAAATTAAAAAAGTCTCGACTCGTCTCGCAGGAAAAATGATTCGTCTGTATCGTCTTTTATAATTTCTCATCTCATTTATCTCGTGAGCATCACTTTTACAGTCGAGACTTTTATGAACATCTCTAGTCTTTTGCGAATTCAATTCGTCATCTACACATAAATGTTTCTTTGATAAATCTGGTATGATCATGCAAGACCAACGATAACACATTACGTGTACATCAGGTTCAAGTCTTTCAGTCAAAAAGTACTACTTTAAAATTTTGTTCAAGGCAGTAACCTTAATAACTGTTTGTTCTGTGTACTAAATAAACTGAATGTAAAACTTTTGAGGCGAAAATTTCTAAATTAAGGAACCACTCACCCCATTTCACATAAAAAAACATAAAATGCAAATGAGTTAAACATAGAACAAGAATGGGAAGTAAATGCATGATGGAGGAACTTTAAGGAAGCAATTTGCCTGTCCTGTTTAAGCAATTGGAATTTAATTGTTTTAGTGCAACAGCGACTGCATGAACTGTATTTTCTCTTAAATTTAAAATTGAAATTGTACATAAATATTGACCTATAAAAGTACAATATGAGGGCAATTTGTTACTCAACCCCCTCTATAATCCATCCAATAATTCGTCGATTTGAGAACGAATCTAACGAGCATTTTTCTGCTACATTACGCGATTTTTTAATCCTGTATCGCAGTTACGGGGGCTTGCAAATCTCTTTATTATCGCCTAATATATTTTTGCATTTTTAATCTATTCAACGAGAGCCCATATAATAAATTTCCAATAAAGATTAATGGCGGCGATCTCTAGAATCATTAATAAAACCTTCTCATTCTTTTTCCCTTTTTTAAAAAAAAGTTATAAAAAAAGGTCGGGCCGAATTGCCCACAAAAATGTCGCAAATGGACCTTTTAAAATATCACAAGAATTTTCATTAACCGGTTAGGACGTCAACCGTTCAATTGATTACTCAGCTCTGAAATTTTTGCGCCCCTTTTTACACTTTGCCAATCAATTTTTAACACATTACTTTAATCAGGCTGGAATTTATCACGTACATTTCTAAAGCTGTAATTCAAGGACCTCTCAAAAGAAGATCTAGACATTGTTCTTTTCATTTTTCATTGAAAAAGGAAAACAGCATGAAACTCTTTATTAAAACAAAAGTTTGCTGATTTGCATTTCAGAGACTTTGCAGAAAAAGATGAGCTTCTTATACTCATTCTAAAACAAAAATGACTTTGAAATAAACTTTTTTTTGTAATGTTGAAAACAATTCTTTGTGACGTCCGAGCATCTGGAAAGTTACGAGTGAGTGCTCTTAACTTCCTTAACGATTCCGTTCTCTGGCCCCAACTCTCGCAAGGCACTAAGTATATGAAATGGAACAGTAAATCTCGGGAAGTGTTGCAACACATTTTGTCAAGGGCCACGGAGTTAATAAAGTTGCCTTTTTATTGCCATTTTCCTTTCGTTTTTCCTCATAGTCTCATAGGTAGAGAAAACTAAGAAACCGATTTTGTCATAGATATCTTGATTTTTAGATTTCTATCAGTGTCACTTCATCATACTGCATTTTTTTATATTCCATTCCATTCCATCCAAAATACCACAAAACAATCATTTTATTCCAATTAGTTTTCTGCTTGTATCCAGACAGAACAATCTAATCTCGCTGCAGTTATTTATCTGAAAGAACATATTTTTCTGGACTAGATTTTTCATTTTTGGAAAATTTACGGTCCTGCAGCTGCCCATAACAATCTCGATTCCATTTGTATTGGAAATCCATTGTTATCTAACCAACGAGTTTTCCTATTTAGAATCTACTAGAAATTTAAGCTGCCTGTAAATAAAAAGTTCGATATTCGATATTTTATCGATTTTTTCTTTAATTTTTCAGTTAAATAAACAACACATAAGTCGTCCCGTAAAGATGTTGAACGACCACTGTTATTTTCAGGTTTCTTTTGAACTTATGGCATTGAATCGGAATAGAAACCAAGGAAATGAATATGGCAACTGAGAATTTGACGAAGTTATGAACCGGCTCTGGACTGCCCTCACCAGTCTTCTGACGCTCTGGGGAGCAGCAAGGGCAGCTGGCAAGCATTGTCCTGATCCGTCCGCCAACCCCACTTGTCACTGTTACGATTTCGAAAACGGAATTTATTTGGAATGTCCTGCTGCCACTACGCAAACCCTAAAAATGCTTTTGAATGTGGTAGTGGTTCCCATTCAGTCTATTTCCATATACGAACCTGATAAAACCCTTGTAAGTTTAATTGAAACTGTATATTTTTATGATGAATTTAAGTCGATCAAAGACATTTTTTACTGCTGCGCCCTATTTTTTTTAACTTAACTATCTTTAAAAAAAAGTTTAGAAGGAACAAAATATTTTTCGTCTTTCTAGTCTTTTTCAGGATAATTTTTTTCCAGACAAAACTTCCGAAAAACTTGTTTCCGGATACGTGCGTGATTCGTCAAATCCAAATATCGCAGTCGAACATCGAAGAATTGCACGAAGACTCGTTACGGCCGCTGAACGCGCATTTGGAAAGTTTCAGTTTAGTGTCCGCTCGGTTAAAGGAAATTCCACAAAAAGCTTTTAAGAGCCTCAATCGACTTATTGCTCTCGATCTGGAAGATAATCAGATTACTGATATACCCGACTACAGTTTTTACGGGTTAAAACTGATGAAATTAAGCCTTAAGGGGAATCGATTTTCAAATGTAAGTGTTCCGAAAAATACATACATATACTATATACTATATATATATATTACGTTCTATGTACAATTTTCTACGTTGCAGACCAACGATTATTCTTTCGCTGGCCTGGAAGCAACAATTTCCGAACTGGATATGTCCGAAAATAAATTAAAAACCTTCCCGATGAACGCTCTCAAACGCTTGGAACACCTCAGACATCTCCGTTTGTCTTTTAATGAAATTAGCGTCATTACCAGCGACACTTACTCACATCTGAACTCGTTGATCTATTTGGATCTGAGTTTCAATAGTTTTCAAATTATCAACAGGGAAACTTTTAAAGTGTGCTTAGCCATACGGACATTGTCACTGTATTACAATAGCATTGAAACAATTCACGAAGAAACTTTTATTATGCTACGAGACTTAGAAATCATTGATTTGAGTCATAATAGAATCATCAATTTGAACTCATTGACCTTCGCTTACAACAAGAAAATTCGTTCAATTGACTTGAGTCATAATCATTTGCATTACATCAACGGCTTATTTACGTTCCTGCCAGATTTAAAAGAAATCTTTTTATCGGAAAACAACATCTTGGAAATCGAAGATGCTTTCACAGGATCCACGAATATCTCAGTCATTTACTTGCAGGAAAACTCTATTACTCGACTAGATCCAGAGTGTTTCGCCGCATTGGCCAACTTGACTCAATTGCATTTAAGTTCCAATTTCGTTTCTTATTTGCCACGTAACATTTTCATTAACAATGGCAATTTAACTTCATTAAGCCTGGACGGCAATCGGCTTGATGATTTAGAGCCAGGACTATTCGAGAGAACGTCCGCTCTAAGAGAGATAAGACTGCACAATAACCATCTAAGAATTATACGTAGAGGTGTGTTTGAGCCGTTGCCGAATTTGTTGGAACTGCATTTGCACTTGAACGAAATCTCTTTAGTGGAAAAGGCCGCATTCCGAATGTTACAAAGTTTGCAACACATAAATTTACAGGGCAATTCAATTAAGGACCTGGAAAACGTGTTTCCATACAATTCGACCGCATTAGTGTCCATGCAATTGGATTATAACGTTATGAGTTCCTTGCACAATGAGACGTTCAAGGGACAATACAACACCCAAATTGTTTGGCTTGGGCACAATCGTCTGAAGAAAATTGAACGGGCCCTATTTAGGGACTTTTCGTCCGTGCAAAAACTGTATTTGAACAATAACAGTATTGAAGTGATAGAAAACGGGGCTTTCGAAACGGTGGCAAGTTTGAAATACTTAGACTTGAGTGGTAATCGTATAAGACAAATTACGGGGGAAACTTTAGCGCGGCTTTTTGAACTTGGGGAATTGAATTTGTCTTACAACGCCATTGAAGAGATTGAAGATGGGGCATTGAGGAAATTAAAGAAGTTACGAAAACTAGATTTGTCGTTTAATCAATTGAGAGTACTAAGAGGGTCATTTAAAGAGAGTTTATCTATTAAAATACTCATCATGGATAATTGTTCCATATCGAAAATCGAACCGAACATTTCGACGGGGTTAAGTAACTTAAATGAACTGAGCTTGATGAGGAACGAATTGAGTGTTTCCGATATTAAGCACCTTAATATTCCCGGATTGAGAGTGTTAAAATTGAGCTTCAACAATCTAAGCCTACTGGATGAACAGGCTTTGAATGGACTACCTTCTCTACAAGTGATTGAACTCAAAAATTGCTCAATAGCGAGATTACCTGTGGGAGTGTTCGCGAAAAACAAAAATCTTATGAAAATAGATTTAAGTTCAAACTCTCTAAACAGTCTTTATTCAGAAATTTTTGCTCAACTAAACATACTGAAAGAACTTAAGTTGAACTTTAACCGCTTTATTCAGATCCCATACATGTCGTTATCAAATATTTCCACAATGGAAACACTCTCGTTCACACACAACAACTTCGTAACCCTGGAAATTTACCATTTGAACGGTATGCCTAATTTAAAACATTTGGATTTGGGTAGGAACGTAATATCAGGATTGACCGGCTTCACCTCTACTAACCTGAAAGACTTACTTTCGGTCGATTTGAATGGCAATAAATTGTCCTCGTTGCCGGCAAATTTTTTTCACAATTCACCAAAGTTGAGACGAGTGGACCTGTCGGGAAATCGATTTCAGCACGTGCCGAACGCCGCGTTGTCTCAAATGACTTTGCCAGCATTAACTTGGCTAAATATTTCATCGAATCCCATTGTCAATATGCACGATAATGGACCTGTACAAAGTTATCCCGCATTGGAAGAGGTAAGCGACAGATACACACACCGGGTGATTTATCTTGGATGGATGGATGATTTATCTTGTACTACACTTTCGGAAATTAATATGTTAAGAGCTTGTTTTAATTCTTAATTTTCTTCATTTATCTTCTGTTTGTCAACTAATTTTAGTCAATAGCAACAGAGTTCTAGTAATGGGACTGATTTTTTTGCAAAATTTCATCTAAAACTTTATAGAGCATTCTGAGGTAATGAGGCAAAGCTACTGCGGCAATTACGAATTTGAAATTTTTTCTATTGTTTAACAAGTCAAGAGACACTATGATGTTGTCTATATTTCATTTCGTTTATTTTTGGAACATGGAAACTTTTCCCGCTTACCTCGTAGCTTTATTATACATGAATACTACGTGTGACTATTAAAAAACCCCACGGCAAATTAACTTTAACCCTGCAGCTTAATCTGTATAAAAAGTGTCCCATCAAAAGATATAAACACTGCTATTAACGAGGCCCACAAAACAGCTCGTTTTCATCAGAAACAGGAAGCTTTTCCTTGTACCGCTATGCATCTATTATCAACTAAAAACAAAGCGCTTAAAAGGCACATTCGAAAAACGATCCTAAATACTTGTTTGTTTTGAAAATAAAGTAGTAAAAATACACATAACAATGGCCCTTTTTTGTTGTTGTTGTTGCAGCTCCATTTACAATACACCGACCTAATTGTCGTAACGAGTAAAGAGTTCGAGTTGTTTCCCTCGTTGTTGCACGTTTTCTTGAGCCACAATAAAATCCTGAAAATATCTCCAGGAGCTTTCAGCAGCTTAAATCAATTACTGACATTGGACCTTGGAGATAATCAAATCGATATTGTACCTCAAGAACGTTTATACGGACTGAACACTTTGCAAACACTCAACATCACTCAAAATCGTTTAACCAACTTGGATGATTTCCCTTCTAATTTAAACACGCTACAAATACTGGACATATCTTATAATCGTTTAACCAGGTAAGCATTTGTGAGCATTACAATTGAATGTTTCAAGCATTCTTTCAGGTTAAGAAAGAGTACTTTTATGTATCTNTTACATCAACGGCTTATTTACGTTCCTGCCAGATTTAAAAGAAATCTTTTTATCGGAAAACAACATCTTGGAAATCGAAGATGCTTTCACAGGATCCACGAATATCTCAGTCATTTACTTGCAGGAAAACTCTATTACTCGACTAGATCCAGAGTGTTTCGCCGCATTGGCCAACTTGACTCAATTGCATTTAAGTTCCAATTTCGTTTCTTATTTGCCACGTAACATTTTCATTAACAATGGCAATTTAACTTCATTAAGCCTGGACGGCAATCGGCTTGATGATTTAGAGCCAGGACTATTCGAGAGAACGTCCGCTCTAAGAGAGATAAGACTGCACAATAACCATCTAAGAATTATACGTAGAGGTGTGTTTGAGCCGTTGCCGAATTTGTTGGAACTGCATTTGCACTTGAACGAAATCTCTTTAGTGGAAAAGGCCGCATTCCGAATGTTACAAAGTTTGCAACACATAAATTTACAGGGCAATTCAATTAAGGACCTGGAAAACGTGTTTCCATACAATTCGACCGCATTAGTGTCCATGCAATTGGATTATAACGTTATGAGTTCCTTGCACAATGAGACGTTCAAGGGACAATACAACACCCAAATTGTTTGGCTTGGGCACAATCGTCTGAAGAAAATTGAACGGGCCCTATTTAGGGACTTTTCGTCCGTGCAAAAACTGTATTTGAACAATAACAGTATTGAAGTGATAGAAAACGGGGCTTTCGAAACGGTGGCAAGTTTGAAATACTTAGACTTGAGTGGTAATCGTATAAGACAAATTACGGGGGAAACTTTAGCGCGGCTTTTTGAACTTGGGGAATTGAATTTGTCTTACAACGCCATTGAAGAGATTGAAGATGGGGCATTGAGGAAATTAAAGAAGTTACGAAAACTAGATTTGTCGTTTAATCAATTGAGAGTACTAAGAGGGTCATTTAAAGAGAGTTTATCTATTAAAATACTCATCATGGATAATTGTTCCATATCGAAAATCGAACCGAACATTTCGACGGGGTTAAGTAACTTAAATGAACTGAGCTTGATGAGGAACGAATTGAGTGTTTCCGATATTAAGCACCTTAATATTCCCGGATTGAGAGTGTTAAAATTGAGCTTCAACAATCTAAGCCTACTGGATGAACAGGCTTTGAATGGACTACCTTCTCTACAAGTGATTGAACTCAAAAATTGCTCAATAGCGAGATTACCTGTGGGAGTGTTCGCGAAAAACAAAAATCTTATGAAAATAGATTTAAGTTCAAACTCTCTAAACAGTCTTTATTCAGAAATTTTTGCTCAACTAAACATACTGAAAGAACTTAAGTTGAACTTTAACCGCTTTATTCAGATCCCATACATGTCGTTATCAAATATTTCCACAATGGAAACACTCTCGTTCACACACAACAACTTCGTAACCCTGGAAATTTACCATTTGAACGGTATGCCTAATTTAAAACATTTGGATTTGGGTAGGAACGTAATATCAGGATTGACCGGCTTCACCTCTACTAACCTGAAAGACTTACTTTCGGTCGATTTGAATGGCAATAAATTGTCCTCGTTGCCGGCAAATTTTTTTCACAATTCACCAAAGTTGAGACGAGTGGACCTGTCGGGAAATCGATTTCAGCACGTGCCGAACGCCGCGTTGTCTCAAATGACTTTGCCAGCATTAACTTGGCTAAATATTTCATCGAATCCCATTGTCAATATGCACGATAATGGACCTGTACAAAGTTATCCCGCATTGGAAGAGGTAAGCGACAGATACACACACCGGGTGATTTATCTTGGATGGATGGATGATTTATCTTGTACTACACTTTCGGAAATTAATATGTTAAGAGCTTGTTTTAATTCTTAATTTTCTTCATTTATCTTCTGTTTGTCAACTAATTTTAGTCAATAGCAACAGAGTTCTAGTAATGGGACTGATTTTTTTGCAAAATTTCATCTAAAACTTTATAGAGCATTCTGAGGTAATGAGGCAAAGCTACTGCGGCAATTACGAATTTGAAATTTTTTCTATTGTTTAACAAGTCAAGAGACACTATGATGTTGTCTATATTTCATTTCGTTTATTTTTGGAACATGGAAACTTTTCCCGCTTACCTCGTAGCTTTATTATACATGAATACTACGTGTGACTATTAAAAAACCCCACGGCAAATTAACTTTAACCCTGCAGCTTAATCTGTATAAAAAGTGTCCCATCAAAAGATATAAACACTGCTATTAACGAGGCCCACAAAACAGCTCGTTTTCATCAGAAACAGGAAGCTTTTCCTTGTACCGCTATGCATCTATTATCAACTAAAAACAAAGCGCTTAAAAGGCACATTCGAAAAACGATCCTAAATACTTGTTTGTTTTGAAAATAAAGTAGTAAAAATACACATAACAATGGCCCTTTTTTGTTGTTGTTGTTGCAGCTCCATTTACAATACACCGACCTAATTGTCGTAACGAGTAAAGAGTTCGAGTTGTTTCCCTCGTTGTTGCACGTTTTCTTGAGCCACAATAAAATCCTGAAAATATCTCCAGGAGCTTTCAGCAGCTTAAATCAATTACTGACATTGGACCTTGGAGATAATCAAATCGATATTGTACCTCAAGAACGTTTATACGGACTGAACACTTTGCAAACACTCAACATCACTCAAAATCGTTTAACCAACTTGGATGATTTCCCTTCTAATTTAAACACGCTACAAATACTGGACATATCTTATAATCGTTTAACCAGGTAAGCATTTGTGAGCATTACAATTGAATGTTTCAAGCATTCTTTCAGGTTAAGAAAGAGTACTTTTATGTATCTTTCAAGTTTAAATGAATTGCATTTGCAAGGCAATAAACTGATTAGTGTAGCATTCGACACTTTTAAGCCTTTAAAAAATGTCAGATATGTGGATATCAGTGGCAATAACTTGGAAATGATGCCGTTAGAAGCTTTTAAACCAATTGAAGCTCAAATTGAAGCAATCAAAATATGTGGTATATAATCATGAAATAGTATAATTGAATATTTTATTAAAATTTGTCTGATTACCTTACAGATAATCCATTGAATTGCTCCTGTAACTCTGAAGAATTGTGGGAATGGCTGAAGGATCATCAAAAGCAAACGGAATGTTCACAACTGAAATGTCAACATCCTGATGAACTGAAAGACAAGGTATTTATGCGATTAGATCCGAAGCAGTTTTGCGATCAGCCAATAGTCGTGAAATTGGGCATTCAAGATATACAACCGTTTTCCGTATTGGTCTCCTGGCAAGGTCGTAACCATTCTGGATTGCAAGGCTATCAAGTAGCTTATTTCTCTACGGATCTCACAGACGAGGTATGATAAATTTTCAACTATCTAGACTACATGGAGTTGGGTAATTATTTGTGAGCTTTTCGGGGTGTTTATACTTGATCCTACTTCTTAAGCAGTTTAAAATGTGTCCACCGACATTAATTGCCTTATATTCATTAAGTTCTATGGTGAATATCAGAATCGTTTATTTTTTAGTGATACATCCTGTATAAATAAATCGATTAAAACGTTGCAAAGTGGAAGTAGACACAAAAACAGCAATACAATTTTTCATTATTACAGTTACATCTCCTTATTGTTCCGTATCCGGCTCGTCAAATTTCGATTATTTTTCAATATGTCGTTGTCAGTTACACACACTTACTTCCGTTTTCCTTTTCACCAAACGGAAAATAAACACAATAAAATGGAAAATATGTTTATCTATCGAAGGCTTTCCAGATAAAGGGGAAAATCCTCGGCGAATCTGCACGCTCATTGAAACTCACCCACCTCTATCCAGGAATTCGGTATCGGATTTGCGTCTTGGCTTTGGGTAACTGGATATCGTCGTCGAGATTACGAATAACATCCAAACTTGTGATGAGAAAACACATCCAAGATAACGATACCACAAGTGCATCGAAACAAGACGATTTTGAATCGCTTCAAGAGGAAATTTTACCACTTTTAGTTGATTCCAGTACGAGCCGATGTGAGGAGGTAATGAAATGGACTTTAAAGATTTTCATATAAATCTTTACTATTCTATAGGTGCTCACATTAGGGGCTCCAGATCTTAGTATACTTCAAGACCCTTCCATGGGAGTTCAATCGATTTTAACAAGAAGACTGGGTCTGATTGTGGGCTGTTGTTTGGGCTTTATGGTTTTTATATTTTTAATTTCGATTTTAGGTTATATTAAAGTATAACTAATATATTATTATTTTTGCAATAAATTAAACCAAAACATTTTAGGTTAAGAAACAAAGGCGTTGTATGAAACGTGAACAACCCAGCATTCCTCCAGAGTATATGTCTTATAGACATTTTTCCATTCAAAGTGGAGAACTGGCCGAACGTACAGGACATCCTCATTTTATAAGCGATATAAATACAACAGTAATCAATTAATAGAAAAAAGTACATTAATCATAATTTTTGCTGCCAAACTTTAAATAATAGTAAAAGTTTTCTGGAGATCCATCAAAAATTTAATTTCAAGTTTTTCTTTAAAATAAGTACGAAAGGCAATAGGGAAGTTGTAGTAGAAAGAAATATATACTGTAAATATGTAAATAAAAATCTACAAGGTGAACCGTTGAACACTTTCCATTCAAGGTTATATTTCTTGTTCAGAAAATTTTAGGAAAACTACGCTTACCTGATGATTTTCATCGAAATACGATACAGGATTTTGGAACTTCATTCCATTAGAGAGAGGTTTGTTTCACAAAAAAATTCCATGCAAAGAAAAACCTAAATGTAAAGTTTCAGATTGATCACTTTGTATAAGTGTAACACCATTAAATACTGTACTGTCCCCTTTTGTAAATGTAAAAGTTGATTCTAAATTTATTACGGTTTCAAACACTTGACCATAAAATTATGACTTTATATGTTCAGGTTATTTTATTATAATCATAAAATATCGTGAGGTCCTTATATTAGGAGCGTTTCTCATTTTTTTTTATAATATAATAACCCTAAATTTTATTGCGAATAGCCAATCGTTCTTTCAAAAAGTATTTTGATAACAAATGAAATTTTCCAGTTTTTAATACTACAATTTAATCGACCCTTAAATTGTCAAATGTATATTTTTGAAAATAGAATCTTAGTTGTTTCTTATTTTGTTAAATTTAACCTTTTATTATATGATCTTATTGAGAAAAGGTTAACAAGAAGTTGTTAATATATGATATCTTGTTGGCATGGAAATGCAAGTGTTTTGTTTTCAACTTTCAATTACATATGAATTCTCCCTCGTATTGACAAACAATTGCAACATTTTGCATACAAACAATGTTGAAATGTTCTGAGAAATGTACATTTTCACTTTATTAAAAGGGGCCCTTCTTTTCGCATGAACATAGAAACGTTTGTTCATAATTAAAGAAAATGTCTTATTAAATAATGCAAATTGGTCTGTTTGCATGCAGTTTTATTCCCAACTAATCTTGTGCTCTAAATCCTTTTAGCCCCGGAACGTTGGGGTCGGATGATGCATTTTAATAAAAGCGTTGATCGCTGGAATACATAAATTTTGCTCTTTGTTAGGAGAAGCCGGACGAATGACGTTTATGAATGATGTTCCAGGACGTTATATTTTATTTCAATTGAATAATTAGCTCAATTTAAACAAAAATGTATTCAGATTTATGGTACTTTCTATATTTGTATGTCAAGAGTGAATTTTTAAAAACCAACTGAAAATTTAATACAAAAAGTAACTTCAAATGGCTTCGCGGACACTTGTTTGCCGATTGCATGTATTAAAAGATCTTTCATAGTTAGCGTTGAAGTCTCAATACAATTCAAAATTGTATTTTCAATGCCATCGTATAGAACGCTCCACTTGGTTATTGAAATCCTACAGATCAAATTTTCCATCATATTCTCCAGTAAAAGATTCATTGATATGATGTTAGCCTTTATCAGGGCCAATTAATATCGTCATCCCATTTAGTCTTCGTCAATGGATCGTGCACGCCCGTTACTGATCACTGTTGACAGTGATATTCAATGAATCTTCCATTGATTGTTGAATTCTCAAATCCGGTATTTCTGCTTTTTTTAACGAAGAAATTTAATCACGAATGAATCTTGTTACTAAACAAATTCTTATCTAAGTAAATAAAATTCGTCCACCTTCCAACTATTACAGAGTTCGATCAGTTCTTTTGCATCTTACATACTGGTGGATATCCAAGACTCAAAGAAAATTCGCCAAGTTGAGAGAGAAATTTGAAATTTTTCAGCAAGACCTAGAATGAATTGATGCGATTTCTTAAGCAAACTATACTGGAATAAAGCGATATTTGCATTTTAGTTATTTAATGGTCTTTGTAATAATAAAACCGTATTCAATGTCTGTAAAATACTTTTAATCCTTAAAATAAACATTACTTCTTGTGTGTCTCGCTCTTGTCTTCTTGTACAATAAGAACTAGACCAGCTATAATGAAAAGCATACCAAACCACCAAAAGAATGAAGTGACTTCTCCTAATAGAACAAAACCTATAAATGCCTAAAATATATTTAATATTTATATTGAACTTTACGTGCAACATAGAAATGTTTCAGAAATGCATATGTATATGTTGTTCGTCCAACTTTTATGACAAAAAATGTCCATATGTGACAATCTGACTTGCAAACAACGCCTTACGTACTTACTGGTGACTCAAAAAATGTTCGTAGTAAAAGTTGGATCATCCTGTGTATTACATTATGTTCTTCCACTTACTGTTAATACATAATTGGATGTAGAACTAATCACAGTGGCAACTAATGAAGAACTAGATTGATGTAAGGCTTTTACAAACATCGTCCAAACTGCGGCATTGCAAAATAGCATAAGAACAAAAAATATTAGCCTCACTGCATATAAATTCTAAAAAATTTTTAAATGATTAAACAAGCTTACATTTTCATCTTTTACGTATTTTACCTGAAACATTTCTAGACCGCAGAATTTTCCAAATGCACTAGCACTGGCTGCAAAAATACCGGAAAATACAGCATAATATATCATTATATGAAATTAATTTATAATATTATTAATAATATGTGTTATAAATTCACATAACAAATAATTTATCTTTGGTTAGGTTGAAAAAAATGACATCTCTTCTAAAAATCATCCAATATATTTTTGACATAACAACTGTCATAGTTATCACTGAAATAGATAGAAAACGGCAACGCTGTTAACTGTCATTTGTTGCATTTTTGCGTCATTGAAACGACAATTTAAGATTTTTGGTGTTTATTCTTCATTAAAAAAATTATCAAAAAGTACACTGAATTTTACTATTTTTAAGGCTAATTAGTGCAGTTACTCTTAAGTTATTTAATTACAAATCAGTATATGTGTATAGACAATATAATGTAGCCATTCAGATATAGGCAAATTTTAGGATAAGAAATTGTACTAAATTTATCTAGAATTATGGCTAATATTAACAATAATGTATTTTTAGGTTATTTTAATTAAGTGAAAAATGGCCCCACTTCCCTTGGAAGGTTTACAAACTCCTGTGGCCAACAGCGTGGGCCAAGGAGCAATGGGAGGACCTCAAGAAGGCAACCGAGGTGGAATGATGTCTTTGGCAATGCTAATTGACTTTATCGTCCAGAGAACTTATCATGAATTAACTGTACTAGCAGAATTGTAAGTTGTAATTTATATATTTATATGTGGTGCCCCACTGAGGCGTAAAACATATAGTTTAGTAACCATTATTCTTAGAGAAAACTTAAAAAGACAGTACTTACCATATTTTTCCCATTCTATAATCTAAAAATGTTGATTTTAGTGACTATGCGAGGAAAACTATCTTATATATACGCCTCAGGAGACCCCCCAAAACTTATTTATACAGAATAACAATTAATAATCATAAAATTTTAGACTTCCGAGAAAAACGGATATGGAAAGGAAAATTGAAATTTATAATTTTTCTACAAGAACTAGACAATTGTTTGTTCGTCTGTTGGCTTTAGTGAAGTGGGCCAATAGTGACATCAAAAGTTGAAAATCAGCTAGTAAGTTTACATATTCATCTAAAAACTTAAACCACGTGTNAAACCACGTGTCAATATTTTTGTAGAGAATTATGGTGTTCTTGGATAAGCAGTCATTGCTTTTTGTGGAAACTGCAGATATGTTGGCACGAATGGCTAGAGAAACTCTAGTTCAAGCTCGTCTGCCGAATTTTCACATTCCCGCAGCTGTGGAAGTGTTGACCACTGGCACTTATGCCAGATTGCCAGCATGCATTAAAGAGAAAATAGTTCCTCCTGATCCGATTACTCCTTTGGAGAAAAAGAAAACTCTCCTCAAACTAAATCAAATAATTCAGCACAGATTAGTAACTGGGAATTTATTGCCTCAATTGAAAAATTTAAAAATTGAAAATGGCAGAGTCACTTTTACTGTTCAACATGAGTTTGAAGTAGCTCTAACATTAATGGGTGATGGACCCAATATACCTTGGAGACTACTAGAAATTAATATTCTAGTAGAAGACAAAGAAACAGGTGATGGAAAAGCATTAGTTCATCCATTACAAATTCAGTATATACATCAATTGATCCAAGCAAGACTTGTGGATAACCCCCAACTCTGTCAGAAGTTTACGGCTGTTTACACTTCTTTTGTCAATCTTTACAACTAGAAGTCTTGTATTCTCAAACATTAAGGTTAATGCGAGACAGATTGGATGATCATATACATGTGGATGAATATATTCCTGGAAGAAGCCTTACTGTTTCTTATTGGAGAGATTTAAGATCAGAAATTGGTTATAGACTAACCGTACAAGTCGATCAGCATGATCCCGCAAGACCTTTACAAGTTCTTCACGTTCCATCTTTAGGAAATAAGGTAATTTTGCTGTTTTTTTATTTAATTTCTAAACTTACTATGATTTTGTATATTTAGGACTCAGAAATAGCAGACAGAGCAATCAGATGTGAAGTATTGTCAATGGAACGTTTACTGGTTCATACAATTTATGTGAGAACAAGAAACAGACTTGATGATCTAAAATTAGAATTACAAGTAATGTTAAAAGATGTTGAATGTAAGAATTCGTAGTTTAAACTTTGTTGATTATTGCTAATAATTTGGTTTAGGTATACTTCAAGGGTCGCCAGCCACATTGTCTGTAGCTATCTTACAACCTTGTTTGAGAGCTGAGCTATGGCTCATTGCTGTGGACACGCATACTGGCATGCTTCAAAGTCAAGTACCGCTATACGATAGTGCACCTTTGATTCCCGAAATTAATAATATTTTAAATGGAAATCGAGCAAAATTATTATCGTACATATCAGAACTAAGGTATAGTATTTTATTGTTTTAGTGCATGCTTTTCTTTACCGTATTTTATGCAAATCAGCTTAAGAATCGGATATTCTATCAGTTTAAAGCTCAAAATGTATCCCTCGATGAATAAGCATTCAAAATAACACTTAACGAATATTGTATAATAGGTCAGCTATTGCATCACTACTTACTAAGAAATATGGGATTCCTATACAAAATTTTGCATCATGTATCTCCATAGAAAATATAGAAGAGGATGTGATGCTATTTTAGGAGACAGTTCCCTTTTCGTATGAGATAACACTCAGCTACTTGTTTCTTTACATTATTCCAACTACGAAGCACATATTTATATCTTAAAAGCATCTATGGAATACATCTTTCTAATTTTTTATTTTTGACACCATTCAAATTTATAAAATGAACTAACGGTTGCACTAATTGTAATAATTTTGTCTGTTCAACAATCCATTCATTTCTTAAAAATATGCAATATTTATCAGTTCCATTCGGTTTTAGATACTGGATAACGAAAAGAAGATGTGAAAAAACTGTTCAACATTTGCCAGTGACTCCACATGAACAACTACCACTTTTACATCCTTCAGATCACCCTATTACGAAAATTGGACCCCACCATATATATTTTCGGTTCCATCGTCACCCTAACGTTGTACTTGTAAGTACATATTATTTTTATTGTTCAATTTTACATTTTCTGAACATTCGTTTTTAAAGATTGCAGAATTTAAGGAAAGAGAAAGTACATCATGTGAAATAGACTGTTCATTCTATATGTGTGTTGTTAAATTTGTGAGCATTGAAGACAATCATGAAGATGAATCTGTAGAAACTGAAATTCGAAAGGCCTTCCTTAGAGTGCAAACTCTAATTGAATTCGACACGTTTGTTTCAACTCATGGTCAGTTTACTACAATTGATGGTAATTATTTTATCATACAATAATGGAATTATCTTTAATTCGTTTAATCTTTAGGCGGTTTAGATCTTGATTGTACAGAACCAAACTCATTAAAAAGGAAAAATTTCGCCAAACCTGAATCGGCAACGAGAAGATCACGACAGCCTGCTTATATTATCCCAGAACTATCACACGTTGTCGCTATGTGCGATGAAAGATTACAATATCTCACATTGGCAATGGAATTAACGAAAAAAGACATATTTCATCAAGGTTTACAAGTAGAAGCCAATGCCACTGGTTTAGTGTTAAAACTAATACAATTACCACCTCCGAGTAGTGATATTGGTCAATCCCATGCCTGGCTTGCTTTGTTAAAACGCGTTTTATCAGTTTCAATTCGAGTCACCATAAATAATGGAGGAATCAAAAATTGGCTTGTAGAATTCGTATTTTACTCGTCACCATTAACTAGTACTCACGCCAAAGAACAAGCATCCCGAAGACCTATTTATTTCAAATATGACATGTTGAGTGCAGACGACACTAGCAAAACTGTTGATTTGTTATTGAACGATTGGTGGAAAATTGTGCATCTTTACACATTGGTTCACGACCTGAGCGAATATCTGAAAATCGATAAGTTCAGCTATTTTTGTAATTTATTTTCTGTTCGTTCGTACAACTATTCGAAACTAGTGTTGTGCTACGGACCAGACAAAGGAGCATTAATGTCAGTTGTATGGGATTGCAAACTGAGCTTATTTAAATTAGCATTTGGAGCCATGCACAATTCCTTGAACGCTCATTCTTTGATTCAAGAACAATTAGAATCCCATCTAAACGAATTTCGGAATCTGGCACAAGTAATTCAACTGCTAATGGAGACATACGAGCCTCTGGTGTCACTTAGTAAATTACCTTCTATGCCTCAATTGGGCGTTCACAACATCAGTCCTAAAGTACCAGTTCAAACTTTCACGATAATGGCACAATCCTGTATTTTGATACGGATCACTTATCAAGGAATGTATTGTTTAGAACTGAAAATACGAGGAGGAGGCCTGGTTTCAATACGAGATGGTGCCTATAGTCGATTTGATACGTGCAATGTTGTTAGTGTATTTTTCCCCACCCCTGGCTTGAAAACGTTTTTATCGAAATATATCGATGAGAACGCTGTGTTTAGACGAAGAAGCCAAAGCGAAGACGATAATCCTCCCAGCCCAGTCGAGGTAGATGGAGGAGGTGGTTTTTTTGGGCGCACATAGAGCTCCTCAATCGCCAGCAAGTGGTTCTCGTTCGGAACCAGGACTTAGATTTCATCCTCCATTAACTCCACCCTCTGGTTCCAACCCACACACCCCTGCGTCTCCACACACATCAAACATGGGACAAACTCCACACAATGGTTTTGGTTCTAGCCCTGCTACGTCATTTAATTTAGCTTCACCAACGTCAATGTCCAATAACATTAATCCAAGTCCCATGCCGCATCCCAGCCCTTCAGGTTTGGTTCCTAATTCACCTTTGAATCCTCAATTAGCTAGTCCTGGGGGACTACTAAGTAATTCAAGTCCAGGTCCTCAACAGGCCAATGCTAACATACCAGGACATTCGCCCGTGGGCAGTTACATGCCGAATCACAATGATGGAAGTCCGTTTCCAGCTTCACAAAGTCCGGCCGCATCAAATTGGCCTGGTTCGCCTAGCATGCCAAGACCTTCACCTGCCAGACCAGGTCAATCACCTGGTGGACCGGTACTACATAGTCCTCAGCAAGTGGATTTACGAACAGTAAATCTTCTTCAATCGAGTTCCAGAGTATTACCACAAAAATCTTGGGCCGGTGCCGTACCTACTTTACTTTCGCATGAGGCAGTTGAAACTTTGTGCTGCCCTTCGCCACATCCTCTGGGCATTCCTGGTCCCGAAATGAGCCCCTTGGAACGTTTTCTGGGTTGTGTTTATATGCGCAAACAATTACAACGCTTCGTGCACAACGAAAATTACCTATCGAATATTCAAATCAACGAGCCGCTAGTTACCCTCTTTAAAGTCAATGAAATGTTACAATGCAGAGTGTTTTTCAATCCTCAACATATGCAAAGTTTGCATATTAAAATCACTCATATACCAGAACATAAAGAAATTTATTCGCCCGAGGAAATGCAGGTGTTGGAACGATTTTTTGAAACTCGTGCAGCCGCACCTCCATACAAGCCCATGTCCACGTTCACATTTTGTTGTATGTTAAACTCTCCACCAAACGTGTTAAAGGATTTTATTCAAATTATGCGTTTGGATATGATGCCTCATTTAGCACAGCAACAGGGAATGAAATGGTCAGTGCAATGGTTACTTCGAATTCCCCCGAACGCTATGCCAATTGTACCTACTGGAACACAAGGTGTTTTAGGCATTAGAAATAAAATTCTATTTTTCGTAAGTATAGTTTTGGTGCTTTTTAAAGCGTGTTGTTAACATTTTTTTGTTGTTATTTTTGCAGTTGCAAATTACTCGATTAGGATATCCAGCCAATGCAGAGCCGCCCGCAATTGTACTGCCTTTGATTTATGACGTTGCCGGCAATATAACTCAACTGGCAGAAAAAAGGGATATGGGCTCACCTCCTGCAATGGCAGCCGCCAGTCAAGTTCTAAGGCATTTTTGTCAAATGCAGGTTCGTTTATTTCATTAATTGACCTAACGTTTGCATATAACACATCCTAAAATTCTTGACATAAGCGTGCATTCGATGCCGATCGATTTAAATGAACTTTTTTTCCCTCTTTTATATAGAAGCACCTTCTTCTATGTCCGTCAAAGTTTTCACTACATAACCTGTATGTACTATTAATAGTTTTAATAATGATCTATTCATATTTTAGGCTGGAAATGTAGAATGTACGGTATATCCAGCTTTACGAGAAATTTTGATGAATCTTACCTGTCCAAATGAGCCCCAAGCAAATCAACAAGCAGTAGGGGTGCCACAAATACAATCTCCCGCCATGGCCATACCAGGCCAAGGAGGGAACCCTGGCTATCATCCGTCGCATATGCAAGTAGGAATGATGGGACCCCAATAGTACTTACTAGACAACACTTGGTGGGGACAATACAGAAGGCAAATATGAATGCTAAAAAGAAATTGTTAAGGCCTTATTTTAACTAATTTGTTTTACTGTTTATTTTAGTTATTTTTTTTGTTTAAACTAAACATGTATTTATTGAATTTGTAAATACCGATAAGAATAAAGATTATTCTAATTTACAATTGTACGAAAATTGAAACTACAAAAAATGTATCCAATTTCTTTATTCTAAAATTACAAACTAATATTAGAAATTGTACGTTCCAGTGTCGTTTTAAATAAGCTCAATATCACTCTTTAGATAAAGCCTCAAAATAATGAAACCAAAAATTGATTCCAAGAACAGTTTCTTATTAAACCTCTTCTAATCTAATTAAATCTTACAAAAAAAATAGAACAATTCATATTTAAAACCAGAACAAACCCTACAAAAAGAACATATCCTCTGACAAAATAAGTATCATCCTGTCTTAATTCAAAGAAAAACAATATTACTTTGAAGGGTTTTTACAAAAAATGGCACACTAATTTAACATTAAAATTAATCTTAACAATGTAACTTCCAAAACGAACGGCTCACCGGTCATATAAAACTCCAACTTACGTTGCAAAAATCTTTAATTAAAAACTGATGAATTATTTATAGTATTCCTTCCCTTCATAATTATTTATAAAATTGTTATTTAAGGACAATTGAAATCAGCAGTTCATACATATTGGAATTTTAAGGAAGCACATGAATAAAAAAATCTACAGGCTAAAAAAACATAAACATAGGAAATTGATTCAGATCTGCGTACTGAACTTGGGTCTTGGTAAATCACCAAATATACGATCTCCATGAACACTTTGTGCCAAAGCCTTAATGCTGGCCGCAATGTCTAAGTCGCCTTCTCTAGGGGACTAGAAAAAGTTATTTCATAAATTAAGTAGATACATACATACATACAAATAAAGGTTGTTTCGTCTAAGATGGCACGAGTTCTATAAGAAAAACGGTATTTTTTTAAAAAAATGTTCTTTGTGCAATATGTTGGAATACAGAATCTACAATTAAAAGTGATTTTCATCTATACACAATGTGCTAAAAAAATTACCACACCAAAATTATGTTTTTATTAAATTGAAACCTCTTATACTTTTGTTCACATTAGTATTCTTTGCTTAATTTAATCATGTCTTTATAACTAGGTATATGACACATATACAATATTCAATTTCTTTCTAGAAGAAAAGTAATAAGAAATTAATGGCATCAAAACCATGATAATTAGCAAACTGTAATTTTGTGTACATATTTGAATATTGAAAGATATTAATAATTATTAAAAAATGAGATTTTAATTATTTGTTTCGTAGATATTTAAATTTAAAATTTGAAAAGTTCAAAGTTGAATTTTTTTAATAAAACTATATGACTTTTTATACACAAGCTATTGTAAAATTTAATTTCTTGTTTTTTCTTCTACTTATAAACTACATCGCTATTTCCACTAGTTTTGAAAATATTCCAAACAAGTACAAAAAAGCATGTTTTCGTGTATTTGGATTAATATTTTTCACAATTCATCCATGTTTTATTAAGAGACTGCTCTTATAAAAAAATGTAGAATGTAATGTCATGCAAAAATTGTGGTTTCAATTGGATGGAGCCCCAGGCCCATAGGGATTATATGAAAGGATAGATTTTCAGGAAAATAGGTAGATGGGAAACTCAAAATAACTTGATTTGACATGGCTGGATTGTTTTCCTTTGGGATATATTGAAAAACTGATGTACATATTCAAACTAAAAAAAAAGAAGACAAAAAGCAAATAATTCATAATGCGTTTGCTTCTGTGGCATTTCGAATATTAAAAGAAGTTAAACAATGTTTTGTTGACGGCAAACATTTTGAATATTTAATAAAACTAATCCATTAAATTCATATCATTAAGCTTGTTCAGAAAATATCGATAAATAAAGAAAAATATTAATTAAAACATACACATTGAAATGGTGCTTTTTGTATTTGTTTGGAATATTTTCAAAACTAATGGGATTGGGCTATGAGTCGTGAAACAAAAAATATAAAAAAATTAATTCTATAGTAGAATGCATAGAAACAAAATACAGTTATGTCCGGTTATAACGAACCCGGTTATAGTCAACCATTTACCATGGTCCCTTGAGATTCGTTATATTCGTTACTGTATAGTTTGTTTGAATGGCATCATGTTTGAAGTTTTTCAATTTTAAATAGTAACCAAAATCTCATTTTTTGGCAATGAGTAGTATATTTCAATTGTAAAACATGTGCAAAACCACAAGTTGCAAGTTATCATAGTTTTGACGTTAGTCATTTTTTATTAAATATGTAAATTTTTTGAAAAAGTTAAAAGTTACATTATTAAATAGAAACAAAAATATAAGGATTTCTATAAAAAAAAACAATTGCACTGTAATATTTCTTTTGACAAACCCTGCATGATTTAAATTAATTTTAAATTATAGTCCAAAAAAAAATACCGCATGCTTTATACAGACCGCGCGCCATCTTACGATCAGGTAAAACAAATTTTTAAAATTACAAACTTACTAAATCGTCTTCAATTTTTGAACCCATATTCTTGCCTCTTACAACTTGAGAAAATGCTGGTATGTCCACGGGACAGGATTTGGCAATATTTACCGAAGAACTAGAAGATCTCCCTTGTATTATCGCTCTTGAATGTGTTGCACTTATTAAATCTGCAACATAATTATAACATAAAATGAAATCAAGTTTAAACGTTTGCAATTAATATATCACCTTCTGCCTCCTCTACGTCGTCATTATCACTCTCATATATCTGGTCTTGAAACGATGCTCTCGATTCGGAAAAGTCGTCGCTTTCAAAATCAAAAATTAAATCGTCTCTATGAGAGAATTCTATTGATTTTTCTAAATTTATATCGCCTTTTGGTCTTTTTGGTGAAAAAGGAACTTCCTGCAAAAACAACATTTCCAATAAAACCAGTGATTTTTTTTCAATGAACTCACTGAAGGACTGTTGCCAGAAACATGCCTTGGAGAAAACAAGTCACACAAGTTAGGCGATTTTGGCGATAATTCAGTGGCGAAATTATCTTCTGTAGAGGCCTTTTGAACTATCCTGTAATCATGTCAAGTTTTTTGTTACAATTACAGGTTTTTGAGTATTTGTTGAGAGAATTTTTATCTCATTTTTTCGGCCGTAAACATGTACCATCTTTTGTTTTGAGTATTTTTTTTATACAGAATGTTACACTGATACGTAAATGGACTATAATTAAATACTGTTATGATGAATGAACACCCATTTAGGATGTGTTAAGTCGGGGATTGGAAAATTAAGTTTTCGATTTAGATTAGATACAAATCATTCGATTCTAATATATTTTTAAATCGAAATTTTTGAATAACAAGAAATAGCCACTTCAATTTTTGGGCAAGTTTTTTAATAAATAAAAGCAGTATGCCGACAGTCCATATGTTAAAGAAAAACCTGACGAAGCTGTTAAATCGCTTACCTAACTAGTGCTTCTCTTTCTTTATAAGCTTTGTCTTTTAATAGGTTTAATAGTTCATATTGATCATCACTAAATTTCTTTATTTTCTCTTCCACCACTGCTTGTTCCTTTCTAATATAACTTGAAACGATTTCATTAAATTCCTTAATAGTTGCTTCAATTCTGTCGTTATGATCTGAAAATATATGAAATAAGTTCGCATTTCTGTCCAAATTTTTAACAGAATAGTTCCTTACGTGTGTTTAAAACTACATTTTCTGACTCAATTGCATTTGGATTCACGATTACATCGAATATATTTGACACCAAATCGTTCGACTTTACATTATTAATGGACTCTTCATTCTTAATAGATCCGAAAAGAAGAATATTGGTTCATATTTGTCATTAAAAATCGTAACTTACCAGTAGTTTAGAATGAATTAATGTGTGATTGGCACCTTTCTTTTTGTGAATGGCGTGCGTGTGAACATCACAATTTAAACAATGACTGATATTCCATAATCCTTGTTGCCTAGTATGGATTAATCCTGGATGGACTTGACTAACACTAATCAAAGATCCAGTATACCATTGATCCTATTTTAATATCATTTTTATAATAAAATAGTATAAATATATATTCTTATGTGAAATATGCTCACTTCATTAAAAAACAAATCAGATTGTTCTTCATCTGAGAGTCCCAGAAATTCTTTGGTAACTGGATGTTCGTTGATATCAGCATGTATTACAATATTTAGGCAGTTGCAGGCAAACATTTCTATTTATAAATTAGAAAAAAAAACTTGAAACAACATATACCCAATTAACATACAACAAGTTTAAGCTTACGATTAGAACTATACATATATTTCAAGGTGAAAATTTGATTTGTTTACAATTTCAAGTACTCACCTAAATTTGATAGCTAAATTGACAAAAGAAAATTAGAAAACTAATTGAAAATATAACACGCACTGATAACTATTTAAATTCAAGAAAAGGAAATTTCAATTTATCTAAAGCAAAAAAAACAAAAAAATCATTTGTAGAAAATCAGTAGTGTGCGATTCCAGTGCGTAAAAATAGTGCCGCTTGCCGAATTTTAATCCCGTTTCACACCAACATTACATTTGTATTATTCTAAAATTTCCTTAAATGTCCCTATTGAAAAACAACAAACGAATTTTTTAATTATCATAATAAATAATTATATCACCTGTTGGTTTGTTATATATTTTCTTTTTACAGAACTCGCTGTAACAACCTGACCACTGTTCGATATAATAAAAGTAATCCACGTGATTATAAAAAAAACGATATAAAACTAAATATTTAATTCTTAGCCAACAAATTTTTAGAACACAAAAATAGAAAAATGTTGTGAACACTACACAAATGACATGCGCAACGCTGTAAATGCCAAATAAAAAAGCATTTGACAATTGCAAGAAGACATTCGCCAGCTGATTAACGAATGACAATTATGCCGTATTGCCAGATTTCTAGTTGCACCTAACTTGATGTCTCTAATTTTGGTACAATATATACAAATTGTAGAAATAAATCAAGTGATCTTATTTAAAATTTTAGTCATTAGCTGGCAATACGTAGGTCAGTTTTTTGGCCACATTCAAATACAATGTTACGAGTCGGGCGAAAGCAACTGCAAAACAAAGAAAAAAAGTGCCGTTTCGTTATGTTAAATCCTAAAATCGTAAACTCCGAAAATTATGAATGAATTGTTTGATTATAAACATTTGTTGTATAGGTATTAACCTGTAACAGTAAACAAATAGAAAATATAATTAGACATTCTATTGTTGTAAAATAGTTAAACCGAGTGGCGTGGAAAAAGGTAAAGTAGAAAATGGAATAAAAACTAATTACAAAAAGGACGTGTGGGTGTGAAAATAATTGATTTGTTGGTAATACACCTTGGCGCTACCACATTAACATTCTAACAACCCTTAATACGTCCTGTAATATACAATATATCTAAATCTTTGCCAACAGACTTCAAAACGTTAAAAACACGCCAAAGAAACTTCCTTAAAATGAGTGTAATGGAACCCACCCTAGGTGATTCCATAACTACTCTTTCGGAAGCTCTCACTCTTGAAATTGGTCCGTTTGAGGCAGTGCATCGTTGGAAACCCTTACCTGAATGTGATGAATTCGTGGGAGCCAGGTAGACACATAACTTTTTTAATACGATTTAAATCAATTTCTAAACAGACGAAGTAAACATACCATGGTTGCGTACAACGATGCAATCTACGTGTTTGGTGGAGATAATGGCAAGAGTATGTTGAACGATTTGCTTCGATTCGATGTTAAAGAGAAAAGTTGGGGACGAGCCTTTGCTACTGGCGCTCCACCAGCTCCAAGGCGAGAGTCATATTATGGATATTTGCATGAATATAATATAAAAAATCTCACAGATATCATCATTCAGCAGTGGTCTATAATGATTCCATGTTCGTTTTTGGAGGGTATACAGGAGATATACATTCAAATTCGAATTTAACAAACAAAAATGACTTGTTTGAGTACAAATTTAAAACAGCACAATGGTCGGAATGGAAATTTACAGGCCGTATGCCGGTCCCTAGATCTGCACATGGTGCCGTTGTTCATGGAGACAGTTTATGGATTTTCGCCGGCTATGATGGAAACGCTCGATTAAATGACATGTGGACTATATCTTTGGGATTCGTATGTATCTATTTACACAAAATTTAGATCAAGTCATTTTGTTTTTCATAGGCAGATAGAGTGTGGGAAGAAGTGAATCAAAAAGGCGAATGCCCGCCCACTTGTTGTAATTTTCCTGTCGTTGTGGCTAGAGATTCTATGTTTGTTTTTAGTGGACAAAGTGGAGCGAAAATGACCAATTCACTTTTTCAATTCAATTTCAGAGCAAGGACGTAAGACTAAAACTGATTTAAAGGTATATTTTAGAAATAAAATATTTTTAGTTGGACAAGGATATCAACGGAAAAAATATTACGTGGAACACCACCGCCTCCGGCCCGTAGATACGGTCACACCATGGTGGCTTTTGATAGGCATTTATATGTTTTTGGTGGAGCCGCTGACGCCACTTTATCAAATGATTTGCATTGCTATGACTTGGATTCTCAATCTTGGAGTGTAAGTTTAGATTTTTTTATTATTGCAAGTTATGCTTATCAAAAATGACAAAATATAAAGCAAAGATACAAATGAGATATTAGCAATTAGAGCCTTTGTCACTTATATCTTCGCATTCCATTAAATTTTTTTGGCTATTGATTAAAATTAGTAATATTTTTGTTTAGGTAGTTTTACCAGACCCAGACTCCAGTGCTCCTTCTGGTCGACTATTTCATGCAGCTTCAGTTGTCAATGATGCCATGTATATATTTGGTGGCACTGTGGATAATAATGTGCGTAGTGGAGAAATGTTTCGGTATGCAGCTTCAAATTAACAAGTTTCTATTGATAATCATACAACATTGATTTAAGATTCCAGTTTGCGAGTTACCCTAAATGCACTCTACATGATGATTATGGCGGTTTATTGACCAAAGAAGAATGTCAACGCTATTACGATATTCGTTTTCTGGTAGGTAAAGAGGAAGAAAAAATATTCGCTCATGTTCCAATGGTTGCCGCCAGATCAGCGTATTTGAGAGATAAAGTTCAACAGGCTCGAATTGAAATGGAAAAACACGTTGAGAAATTGTTTAGAGATAATCACAAAGGTATTAAATAAGTATTTAAATTGTAATCACCTGAGACATTAATTTTCAGTAATTGATATAAACATTACCGATTACTTGGAAGTAAAACTTCCTAACGCCAATTGCGCTGCTTTTAGAATGGTTTTAGACTACATTTATACTGATCAAATCGATCCATCTAAATATATTTCTGACGATGTTCCCGACAAAAGGAAAACAATTCTTATTAGGTAAAACTTTACAGAAAATTTAGAATTTACATATTACATATTAACATAACTGCATAGAATTATGGACGTGTATCAACTTGCTGAAGAATTTGAAATGTCCAGGCTGGAACATCTTTGTGTGCAATTTTTAAACACGACCATCTGTTTAAACAATATCGTTGAAGCGTTAAAAAACGCTGATAAGTTGAAATTGGAATTTATTACAGAACAGTGTTTAAAGTTTATCGTTAAAGAATCGAATTTTAATCACATCATTATGAGTTCCGAATTTGAAACTTTGGATAGTAGATTGATGGTCCAAATTATTAGAAGGAAACAAATGCCCCTTCCAAAGGTATGGTTTGTCTATTTGTGTTTTTTTCACTTGTTTATTATTTTTATTACTAGACCACAAATGAGACGGTGTTTGATTTATCAAGAAATTCTCTAGAACAAGACATGCGTAACTTCCTTTTAAATACAGGCAAAGAATTTTGTGATGTAGATCTTATCCTAGAAGATCACGTTATACCTGCTCACAAAGCTATATTGGTCGCCCGGTCAGGATATTTTGAAGCCAGGTTTAGATCATGTATGCCTAACGAAACAGATAAGAAAGTTAATGTAAGTTGAATTTTGTAGTTTTTATTTAAAGAAATAATGCAATTCCAAATTGTATTTATTTACAATATTTGTTCTATCGCTCTGTATAATTGAAAATAAGTTTTTAAAAATTTCAGTTAAAAATATCTACGAATTATTTCTTTTGTAGATAAAAATTGGTGAACTAACTCCCTCAAAGAAATCCTTTGATACGCTTATGCGTTATATTTATTATGGAGACACTAAAATGCCTCCCGAAGATTCTTTGTACCTGTTTGCATCCGCATCGTTTTTCAATTTCTCCAATATACGTTTGCAAACATTTTGCAAGCAAAACCTCGAACGCAACGTTACTCCTGATACTGTATTAGAAGTGCTCGAGGCTGCTGATAGTATCCAGGCCACCGATATGAAAAAATACGCTTTGGATTTAATAGCATTGAATTTTGCAAAAGTTGTGAAACAACCAAGATTTAAAATGCTCGACAAGGCCTTAATTCTGGATATTTTGGATATTTTGGCCGATTGCATTGGCAGCAATCGTATTATGGATCCGTGACATGTCAGAAATCCGTTGTTCCACGGATTGTGGATTGAAGATGACAAGAAAAGACTAGAAAATTATAGGCTGTGGGGGTTTAACAGGAGATATATTTATATAAAAGGTATTAAAATCAAGAGAGAATTTTTGCTGGGGAGATATAGTGGTACTGATTATAGAGGGAATTTGTTTTTTTAGTAACTCCGTTTTAAATCTAATGTTCTGCCTTTTTATCTGTCATTTTTTTATAAATAATTTAAATGAAGTAATAAATTAAGAATAATTATTGTGAATTTCCTTTATACTCAAATTTAAGATAAACTCTTAATGCTGTATTTCGTTATCCTGTAGCCCAGAAATTTTGTAGCAAAAGGATACAATAGCTTTTTTATAATTCGTTATGCGTGCATGAATTAAAGCGTCCTAAATTTTATTCATTGCCAGTAGTTTTTTTAAAGCAAACATCCACTGATTCTCTTAATGGTCCTATTGGCTTTATGAGAGTACTCTCACCGGTCAGTCCGTGTGCCACCCCATTGCCATCGATCTTTTAGTATCCAAGCATCCTTTTACTATTAAATAAAGAGTGACTTTGTCAAATCCCAGTCTGTCCCTCTTACAACGATGTAAAAATTGATGTGTTTCATAGAATCAATTTAGTGTGACCTACGCCTAACGTAAACATACAGGGTATTTTATGACAAGAGGAAAATACTTATGATTATACAACTCATTTCCAAAAAAAAGTCATATAAATAAGGGTCCGATTTTCAGTTGTTTTAGAGATATTTAATTTTTTTTTCTTGATTTCTAACATTATTACATATTTACTAAAATTGCAACTTTCCCATTTTACATAATAAAAAACAGATACACCATGTAAAAATGCATAAAATTTCCTATCAAATAGCCTTTACACAGTACTCTGATATTGTCACAGGATTTAATTAAAGGTATTTTAAAATCATGAATAGCTCTGTCTTATTAGTTCGTTGTTGACGTTTCTCTTGATTGTATGTTAGTAAATTTCAAATAAATAAAATGAGCTGTATAATCATCACCTTCTCAAGTATTTTTCTCTCGTTATAAACGCCCTGTGTAATAAACGGTAGAAACGCTTTTTCACTACGGAAGATAAATTCAAATATTGAATTAATTATTAAATATTGATAAATAGAATAAAAAACTTTGAAAAGAATTCGAATAGAACGAAATTTTAATTTATATCTGACCGATTTTCGTGCACGTTCATTAATTTTTCTCAATCGCTGTGGTTTCCACTTGACAGATCTTCATCCACGTCAAAATCAAAACTGATCATTTAATGTGAGAAATTTTTTTTATTTTGAAATCGAAACAATTATTTGTATGCGGTATAATTATAATAAAAATGTTTCTTCAAATGATAAAAAAAGATCTATGCGTAGGTTCGCAAAGAAAACAATTATATTTTTTTTACAGGAACCGTCAAACGCCATAGGGCCTGACCAATTATTTTTATATACAATTTCTATTCATAATAATATATGTATCTTATATACATGTAAAAATAACAATAAATAAACAACATTATGACTTTAATATAATTAAAAATAGAAAATATGGATTTTTACGTTGAGGCCTGGTGCACAAGAATCAACATAAAAACAGTGGTTATTTATTTGTTTTAAATCGCAAAAGGCTTGAGCTGGACGTGTCTTTATGTTGATTCTTACCATTCTGTAATAATACAAGTTTAAAATAGTTTTCTTTTATGTAGTTTATTCTAAGTAGTTATTTTTAAAAAAATATTAAATCACATTCCCATTGGTTGTTGATAATTTAAACGACCAATAGAAATGGCTTTAGAAAAAAAACACAAAACCGGCCTGCACCTACTAATTTTTCTACGCTAAAACACGTTAATCTAGAAATTAATTTGTATTTCAATGTTTGGCACTTAAAAACTATGAAGTAATCGGTTACGTTTACACGAATTTCAGTCTAAGTTACGAAACTAAGTCTAAAATTTTCTTTTTTTCGGGCTAGGTTTTTCTTTTTCTAATAAAATTTGCAGACCGGGGAAAAAACAGACAGAAGGTTCAGTAGAAAGTAGCTCGTATTGTTTCTATCTGACCCCTCCCCCCATTACATTATACCTCACTAAACACGTAAAATACTTATGATGTTTCGGATACCCTTTAATTAAGCTCATCAGCGAGACAGCCAATATTCCTTTAAATATTTTCCCTGTAACATTCGTCCCTTGGAGAGCGGCTCGTCGATTGCACACTTTTGTTATTGAAAGAAAAAAAATAACCAGTTTACATGTGACTAGAAGAACTGATACAACGCTGCCTCATTGATAGCTTAACAACACTTAATCATTTCTTTGGATTGTGCTAAACCTAAGACACGATTAACTAATTTTCAAAAAGTCACCTAATATACTCGCAATAGTCAGACTTTCGCAACCAATTTTCGAGTTAGAATTAGACCGCAATTCTAACTTTTTAGTATTCCCTACGTGGATTTTATCCATGCTGCTGGCACCCATTGGGGTTCCCGTTCTAGGCTGTTTATCTCGCACAATAAGTCGTGATACGCTCTCTCTGTATCATTATTTATAATGATCATGTCGAAAAAGTGACCGTATTTGTTTTCCATTTCTCGGGCTTTATCGATGATCTCCACCAAGTCTTCTTCCTAAAAAATATTAGCCTCTATTAAATCCATCATCCATCAAAAATTTAAATGAAAATCCTAGATGTATACAGTTGTGAATAAAAAATATACCCCATTAAGCGAATTTGAACAACAATAGCTTATTATGTAACCCGCTTTTCTCGCAAACCACCCGTTACCATTAATATCACTTACGCCACGAGTTATGTACGCTATTTATTATAATATGTAGCTGTATCGAAAGTTCAACTTCATACTAAACAAACACAAACATTTTTCGTTTCTAGTTTTCTGTTTCATTCGGATTAATTATTAACGAAACAGTGAAAAAATGTTCTTTGAACGCTAACAAATTTCTTTGGTAGGTACTTTGACATATTGGGTCGGTAATGAAAATTGCAGGTATCATAAATTTAATATTCGATGCAAGTATTAAGAAAACTCAAATGTCAAATCGATTTTCCAACAGAAATCGATTCAACTTGAACATTCTTAAAACCAAATATTTTTAAGTTTACTTACTTTATAGGATTCCCCTAAACGATCTTTCTTAATTTTAAGATGTTCCAAATTTGGCGGTGCCACAAATACAACATAAGGCTTCAGATCAGAAGTTCTTAATATTTTGAGACTTTGAGGATGCAAATTGAGCACACAAATTTTTCCAGAATTGACAACGGATCTGATTGCGTCTATTGAGGTGCCATAATAAGCTTTCTCGTATTCGCCATGTTCCACAAACTTTCTGGATAGAATGTCGGCTTCAAATTGCGCTCGAGTAATAAAATGGTAGTCTTGACCATCGATCTCGTTGTCTTTTCTTGCTCGCGATGTATCTAGAATACCCGCATTGTAGTGAAAGTTAAAAATGTATTTTTATTATATTTACGAGGAATCGCAGCAGCGAACCGATCCGAATTTTCCATAAGTCTTTGCCTGAGCTCGTGACGACCAATATCTGGAGGACCAATAAGTACAATCGGCCTCTTTTTGTCCGCCCTTGGATAAAATAAGGACACTTCTTCGTACGTTAAGATTTCTTCTGGATCATAATCATCGTTGGCATACATAGGATAACCACCTTCATCGTAGGCACCCTTTTTTTTCTTCTTTTTCTTCGACGTTCCGCATAACAAGGTGGAAGTGGCCGATTTCTTACTTGGTTTAGATAGTCTTTCGCCCGCTGCTAAACGCATCGTCTCTCTTTGTTGTTGGAAAGATAACGAAGGAATTAGGCCAGCCAAGGTTTGATCTTCTTCACCTTCTCTATATGCCTGCCACCTAAAAGAAATCTGTAAACAAAATACGAAAAAATCCAAACGAAATCTTACCAATTAGGATCTTCTTGACTAATTACGTGCAACACGTCACCCTTTCTAAAACTAATGCCGAGTTCTCGACAAGGATTATACATATCGTCTTCTGGATCGTAGTCGAAAAGGGCCCTCACATGAAGAATCATGTCCCTTGACGTATGAGACCTTTTTTTTAAGTTATTTTAAATTAATTTATGGACATTACAATTTTAATCCGATACTAACCTAGATTGAGATGTCGGAATGACCAAAATGGTCAGAGACCCTTCCATGTCCTTAAGAATATCACAGACTGCATTAATGCTTTTGCCGCGCATTTCAATTCCATTTACTTCGAGGATTTCGTCGCCTTCATGAAGGAGGCCGCTCTTTTCCGCCGCGCCACCTCGCACCACTCTTCCTAAATAATTTATTTAATTTATTAAATATCAAAAAATAAAAACAAAACAATACATACCTATTATTACTGCATCTCCTTCATTTCTTACTGTAGCCCCTAAGGGTTCCGTAGTTTTCTCGATTCTTATGATCTTAATATTGTCATTATCAGGTCCGTAACGACTTTTAGCCAAGGGGACTGTTGAAATATCAGTTTGCGAAAGGGGCGGCGACGTCCAATCAGGAGGCAGAACGGTCGCCACTCCGTCGTGTGCGGCCATTAAAGCTTCAAATTCGTACCCTGTTAAAATAGTAGCCAACTCCACGGCGGAGGCACTGTCTGACGTAACCAGCGAGTCAAGCGCATCCTTGAGAGTGTTCTGAGCACATGGTTGTGGTCTGGCACTGATTTTTTGACGAACAGTTTGAATTTTGTTGTGGATCGCCAGCGCACGACCGAATTGTGGAGATAATAGGAGCGATTGAACTGCTGCTATCCTACCTTCCAAACCCGAAATTCCCGATCCAACGGATGATGATTTTTTGAGCTGGAGCTGGAGGCGTTGAACAGCGGCCACCAGGTCACCATAAGCTATAAATGGTGATGATAACATTAAAAAATTGTAATTTTGTAACAAGTTTGAAAAATATGAAGTGGAATATTCACACTATCTATGTTTTTTATTTACCATATGCGATATGAACGCGTTCCTTTTCTTCAATCGGACTGTCGGACCGAATAGATTCCACCACCTCATCCTCAAAGGCATCATTAATAGCACCCTGGGGTTTGCTCTCCAAAGCCTGTAACTTCCTAGAGCCGCGCAAGGACCTATTGAGAAATTCATTTTGGGCAGCGATCCGTTCTTCTTCTTCCTTTCTTTTTCGTATCTGATCCTGAAATTAACAGTAAAAAGCAATTAATTGTTGATTTTTTTCCCCTTCGCGCGAATTTAAAATTTGGAACATGCGTAACTGTTTTTTTCAACGAACCTTGTACGGTACCCGTTTCCTACTTGAAAAAAAAAACATTGAACGCGGAGGAATCTATGGTAAATAATCCTTGAACAAGTCGCCAGACTGCTTTTTAATTGAGTAACAACAATGTTCGATTGGAAATATTCGAATTACAAATTTTTCAATGATAAAATTCTCAATTGCTGACCCACCTGAACGCAATACCCATTGTTATTCAAGTTCTTCGTCATACCACTGGCTACCATAATAGCATATTATTTAGAAAACTTTTTAAGCAAATGTCCTAATAAACCGCGAGACGCCCTCATTATTTCATCACACACCTACTTTTCCTATGTTTGTTATGATTTTTAGTTTGGAGTAAACTAATATACGTGCGAGTGAAAAAAAGACGAAAAATGGACAAAAGTACGACCTGGAAAAGGACGCACACGCCCGTTAATTTTAAAGTTTGATTAGCCAGCCGCACATACAAACACGCAGGTAGGTAGCACCGTGAAACTGCTCCCACCTCTCTATGTTTACAAACTTGGTTCAATACTGTTCATGTGGAAGTGGGCATGTATAATGCGTGATGACACATACGTAATACAGGGTGTCCCAAATTTATGTAAATTAAAGAGGAAGCAATGGTACCAAATACCTGTAGAAAAATTTAAAAAATACCTCTAGTTTTCCCCAAGACTAATTATGAGGCGTAGACAACAATTATAAACTCTAATTGTTTTTTATGGTGTTTATTGTTGATTAATAGTGCTTTGTTTAGAAATTGGATCTTAGTGTTGATATTGCTTTCCTATTCAAGTATATTCTTTAAATTTCGTTTCATATTTATTCCATATTTACTAATATTTCGAAAAACACATTTTTTCTTGTATTTCCAGATCTACTTTGTGTTGCATATATTCTTAAATTTTTACTATTGTTTTTTGTACTCTTGCTAGTTTGTTCGGTTAGGACGCGCCCAGGGAATTCGAGAGAATGTTTGCTCTTGCTTGGTATTTGGTCTCAGTGCACCTTTAAAGCACAAAATGCCTATGAGTGCTCCCAGACGGCTGGTATATTCGGCCAATTCGATGGTGAACGAATAACGAAGTTTGTGTGAAGTTGACTACCCACACGCTATGCGAACGAACAAAGAATGCCAAATATTGGCCGAATACGCCAGTCGTTTAGAAACATCTTAAGATGTTATTATTTTGAGTAAATGCTGAAAGGTTTGACACTTAAGGCTCAGGCCATGAGGAGAAGGAGAGTCGCGTCTTCTCTGGAATATTATTTTGTTTGAATTATTTATTGAGGAGAGGTATCGAAAAGAAGGCAAAATATCATGCTTGAAAAACTAAAGTAATTCTAGTGTATACAAGCACTAACTTAAGCAGTAAGAAATTGAGATGTCAATTCAAACGTAATCACAAACATCCATTAATGGATGGAATAGTGAAAAAGATGTGTGATGTTCAAAATATGCAACGTACATTGTGATTTTTCATTAACGATAGTTCAACCTCTGATTTTGGATTAAGATTAATTCAAAAGCCTTTTGGCTAAAGAGAACTAAACAAACTAAATTAGTTTTCTTTAAAGTGCCATTTACATTAACCGCCTATACGAAATTTAAGACCTTTTGAAAACTATTAGGTGATAATTCCATTCTCCAGGGCTGGTGATTGTAGTGCTCATACATCACGTAACTGTTTATATTTGTGAGCTTAATTGGTGACTTTGACAAGGGTTATTATTAAGACATTGGCATAGTGTAAATTTGTGTTGACCTAAATTTCCCATCAGAGACTGTATAAGCGAAAAGCTGTCAACCAATCTTTATCCTACTTTTAAAGGTAGAAGCATACTCACAAGCCGATCCTTATCTTTTAATATGTCTATGGATTAAAATTATTTATTTATGGATCGGAATGTCGCCGATCCGTTTCCCCGTCTTCGCACAGGAAATATTTACAATGTCTTCGAATGCAATAAACTTATTCGTTGTTCAACGTTGAATATTTAAAAGGAAAATACATAACGTACTTCTCAGGAAGGAATGGGAGTTGAATTTGAAGCAAATGCGACACATTCAACCGGTGCTGTTCGAGGTAAATAATATGGTTTCAGTTAAGTTTTAATGCTGTTGCGGTTCACAGTGGCGTAACGGGTGAAAACATTTTCGAAGGTTTCTTGTTTTTTGCTAGTAGGGTTTCAGTATCGGATAGTATTTTTTAAATTGTTTTTGCCGCACAAAGTAATATATGTATACTTACTTTTAATTATAATTAATATTAATAAGTAATTATATTTTTTCATAATACTTGCATCGAAAGTTCAACTTACGATGTCTGTGTGTGGTTTTTAATGACTAAGTCATAGTCATAATTCTTCAAGAAGAAATTATTTCTCGGTTTCGGTATTAACTTATTTGAGAGATTATTTACTTAAAATTTTAAAATAAGAAAGAAAAACAAAAACTGCACTTTCGATATAAGTTTTATGAAAGATAACTCAGGATTGAAAGCTATCTTTATAACAACTCAAGTGTTTTACACGCAAACGAAAGGACTTACATACATCCCTTTATACGTAAGACATATACTATTTATCATTTTTTTTTTTTTAATTTTAATTAAAAGACCAAGAGACAGCCGTTTTGAATGAATCGGAAAGAGTAGTTTTTCCACCCGAGATAAATTTTCAATTTTATCAGTTCAGAAACTAAATGGATGAAAATTTTAAAATATGTACATATATGAAATACCAACATAATATTGATGTTCTTTATTTTTTAGCCTGTGCGCTTAGTCGTAACGAAAAATGTACGTCATTTTACAACGGACAAAAGAGCGGAAATAATTCTGCGGAAGCACGAACGCATTGTAAATTTCCGAATTCGTTCAAAAAAAAACATTTTGTTTGTTTGCTTTATTTTTCATTTCAATATTATTTCGTCATCCTGTACACACCCATTATTAATGTAGAACAACTAATTGTGAAAAATCTAGCTGATAAGCAACACCTTCCACATTAAGTCAACATTTAACGACATTCCAGCAATAAAAAAACAACTTGAGCGTCCTAATTACGAGATTTTTTTAAACCCGAAGTAAATAAAAATTTGGAGACATTATGTCTTGTGTGAATACAGTAGATGGGGTAACATTTCACACTAAAATATAATCTAAACAATTTTAATCCTATATGACTCATTATTTTCCAAGCACCCCTGTAAATTATTAACTCAACAAAATAGTTGTAAATCAAAAACAAAGAAAAGAAAATAAAAAAAAAATCCAAAATATAAATGTAATAAACCAGTGGCGACGCAGTAAAGATGAAATAAAAAACTAACCTGATATTTTTTAATACTATCCAGCTGCTCTCGGGTGGGATCAGTAATGATCTTGCTACCGATTGGGGTTGAATTAATATTATTATTGTTGACAGTTCTGGCGGGTAACTGTGGAGCAGGTGCTTTATTTACTAATCGGCCGTCCGGTTCGATTTTCAAATGGTCCCTGGGTGGCGGGACCGGCTTCGGGGGGACTTGGGGGGTTGCTGTTGAGGATGGGATGTGATTGTGATGGGACAGGACGGAGGAACCGTTTAACTGGGGCTGAGGACAAAAATAAATATTATGAAATCAAAAAACAAAAAAAATAATAATAAAAGCTGCTAAAAATGAGAGTTAAATAATTGAAATAAATAGAGAATTAAATAACAAAAAGTTGTACTGAAAGATGATTATATAATATGAAGGGGTATTGATACATTGAGTGATGGCAACAAAAAATTGCGTTTCTACGGTCACAAAATTTAATAAATTGAAAGTTTAAACATTCCCAAGCATGACTTTTTCAAAAAGAACCAGTCATTTGCATGTGGTAAAATCGATAAAACGGAATAACAAGTCATCATTAAGTAGGTGCATTTAAAACGAGTACGAAAGTAAGTAGATTTCTGAAGATATATTGAGCACATTTTATATTGGCTGCCCTGTCACAATTTGGGATGCTTCCTTTAAAAGAACGTGATTAGGACTGTGGAAAGGTTTACAAATCAAGAAAAACATTTTTTTACAGACTCGAAACAAAATATTTTCGATCTGAAAGTTTCATATCATCTACAGTAGACTAGGAATATATCAATACCTCCTCCTACCAAGGGTTATGTTACGTTATTTGTTAGTAATTAGGCTAATGGAAAATGGAATCATAATATTATAGTAATAGGTACCATCTACTGATAACTACCTTAATTGTTAACTAAAGAACCTTCTTAATACGTGCCAGCCAACGACCATCAAATTACGTTTTTATTAAAGATTTCTTGTCAAACCTTATATACAAGGTGTCCCACTTTTATATGGACGCATTCATTTTTAATTTATGATTATTGATTACTTCATTTCAATGAAAAAGTCTGAAAATGTTGCAATTCGAAAAAAATTTGAATTCTAAAAGCCGGTAATGTGGGGTTTTAGAATTCATACTTAAGTCAGAATTCTCAGAAAACTCAATATAGCTATATTTTGAGATGTGTCACTATTCTTTCGAATGGGAGCGATTTATGTATATGAGGGCTGTATGAAAAATATCCTGGTTAGGAAAAGAAACGCATTTCACTATAAAAATTCTTTGAATTTAGAGAGCTAATTGTAAGATGAACGGAATATTTGATATTAAATATATAAAAAATGAGTTTAAGTGCTTAAATTACCTGTTGTTTTGCCATTTTTTCTATAACTCTATGGGACACCTTGAAAATTAATTATATAATTTCAACTCTATACCAAAAGAAAGAAAATCACCCAAATCGACAAAATATCTGGTTTACCTCAATTTTCGTTTTTGCGGGCATCGTTTTTCTATCGATAAAATTTTCAGGTACGTCGATAGCACGTTCTTGTACATCTCCACCTAAATTAACCCCCGAAAATCTGTTGTACCCGACCTAGTTTTGTGTGATTGAACAACGGTTGAAAATTAGCCGGCCGATATGATTAATATTATGATTTGGACTTACCGTTGTTAGTGCGGGCTTTGGAGGCGGATACCTTGGAGGTGTCTTGTTTCGTGCCACAAAACTCTCCGGAACGTCCACCGCCATTTCCCGGTGGGGTTGTCCGTCATCGCCGCCACCGTGCGACACCACCATCACCATGTCCAACGAATCGTCCAGGTCGTCGGGCGGTTTTTTTAATGGCTCTTGAAGTTCCGTCTCAAATACTACCAGGCTACTACCTGAACGTTTTCGAGACCTAATATACAAAAATATATATAAATTAACGAATAAAATATGTAGGTACATACAGGGTGTTTCAGAATTCAAGATACAACGCTCTACCAAATATAACACTGCTCAAAAGTAGCCGATTTTATTAATCTTAATTTACTCATAACTTGATAATATCTTTCGATTACGTGCAGCTAATTTTACAAAATTTTGTATACGGGGGTTTTTCGGGATGTCAAATTCGAATTTATCGATAATTTCGGTGTATCTTTTAGGGGGCACTACAGGCAACGGCTTGGACCCATTTAACCCGTTACAACTTTTTTGTACCACGGTATATGTCATTTTGGTATGGACAAATTATTTTCCCAACCCTTTTTGAGTAAAAAAGGTATACTTTATTGATGTCGCTAGGAGCAACGGTATCCGCGAAATACGCATTTAAAGCTGATGATACATGCAAATCTTTAGAGTAAATCGAAAACTGTTGTTAGGCTTTGTACATTTTCTTGCAATTTTTGCAAAAACTTTAAAAAAAGTTTCCTCCTCGTTTTTGTGGAGAAAAATTGAGATAAAAAAAAATAATAATAAAATCAATCGCTCTATTCCACAATTGACAATTGTTAATTCAACATTTGACAATTGTCAATTGTTGAATAGAGCAGGTAAAACTCGAATTAACCCTTTCGCTGCTAATTGACGGAAATTTCCGTCATGCTGCACTCATATAGTAAGTTATATCTATATGCGCATGATGGACATATCCGTCAAAGTCCGTTTGGCCCTATAAACAAGGTTTTTGGCACTGGTCGGTAGTTTTTCGTCGACTAGGGATATAATAGTGGCACAATATACAACAAAAATCGTTCGCCACTGGGTGCGAAAACTTAATACTAGGTCAGCAGCGAACGGGTTAAACAAAATAAATTAATTAATTAATTTAAATGAAATCAATTTTAATTTTATTTTTTTTTCTATTTTACTTTTCCTCCACAAAAACAAGGAAATAGCACTATAAAACAAGGAGGAAACTACACTTTTTGCAAAAATTGCAAGAAAATGTACAAAGCCTAACAACAGTTTTCGATTTACTCTAAAGATTTGCATGTATCATCAGCTTTAAATGCGTATTTCGCGGATACCGTTGCTCCTAGCGACATCAATAAAGTATATCTTTTTTACTAAAAAAGGGTTGGGAAAATAATTTGTCCATACCAAAATGACATATACCGTGGTACAAAAAAGTTGTAACGGGTTAAATGGGTCCAAGCCGTGGCCTGTAGTGCCCCCTAAAAGATACACCGAAATTATCGATAAATTCGAATTTGTCATCCCGAAAAACCACTGTATACAAAATTTTGTAAAATTAGCTGCATGTGATCGAAAGATATTAAAGAAAAACTGATTTATTTTTTCAACTTTGACATCCTGTAGCTCCGTTATTATTAAGTTACCAATAAATATAAGATTAGTAAAATCGGTTTTTTTTTAGTAGTATTCTATCTAGTAGAGCGTTGTATCATGAATTATGAAACACCTCATATATTCAAATGACATCTAGTGGTAGGTATATGAATGAAAATTTTAAAGTTTTTTTTTGAGTTTCATTTGTTTCATTTATCCAAAACTTTTTCTTCAATTTTTTTCTCTTTTTTTTAACAAAAGAATAGACGCTCAACGACAGATTTGATCCCACGACCTCGAAATTTATGCTCTGTCGACTTGGCTAGCAGGGTATTTTTTTTATTCTTTTAGAAAATTATATTTTGTATTTTAAGTCTGTTTAATATTCTAGGTATGTTTAAATTTCTGGATTTTTTAGCCAACTCTAATGTAATTGATAAAATTCAATATGATATTTTTTACATTTGTTGTAAGGTTTCATTGCTAGTTCTAGGAAAATTCACTATCAAAGACCCAGTGTGGTGTAGACAATTCCGGAAAGATTGAGAACAAGTTCTGTTTTATCTGCTTTACGCACCAAAAGACAAAAGGAGAATTTCTTTCCTAGAAAGGAAAATGGTCTGTTGTCTACTTTATCGGCTATTTTCTTCCCACTCTATAATCATCGAAAAATCACAGATATACCTACAGATGATATAATTATAATGTAAAACAAAATATTTAACCACATGTACAAAAATTCTTGAATATAAAAATGTAAAAAATTATATTTTGTACATAGTATAGATTTTCTGCTACATCCTGTTTCATAAATTTTTCTCTTTCTTCAAACCGGACAAAAAAAGACGGTGCCAATTTAACAATTTTATACACCGGATACCGATACAGGAGACATGATTCCTCTACAATATTAACTCGCTTACAATTTTTTCCAACCGGAATACCTACATTAATTAATTACGAATAATCTACTCGTTAATTCAATTTACGTCATGCAAAATATGCATAAAATGGATATTATAAAACCACGTCCATGACTCGAGAAAGTGGTATGTATGTAGGTAATTTGAGAACGTAAAACAAGAAAATACACTTTCAATACGAGAGGAAAGAGAAAATGAACAAAAGGTAGAAGTTGGAGTGTCCGTTGAGTTTTCGTGTCTGCACAATATCTAATCTGACATGGCACCACTTAAAATTCCTGTCTAGACCATTATGTTCGACCCATTCTAATTGCTCCTCCGGGTATTTTGTACGAAAAAAAAATATTTTTTCATAGTTGTTTACATTTAATTCGGAAAAAAATCAATTCGGACTTTTATGTTTAGCTAAACATTACATATTTTTCTTAATTATAATATAATTAAGATAGTATATAGTTTTAATCACCAATTAATATATGTACATATATAATTATAAACCAGCAAGATTAAATGCGTCTTCATTAATGCAAAAATGTACATAGATCATGTAATAACACATTATGAATATTACCAAGGATTAACAATAATGAAAGAGTTTGTATTCTTGAAAGATTTTGACTGATCCATTATGAATAAAATTTTCTTAATAAGAATCCTACCAGTAATATTTTAGCATTCGCATTTTGCCAAAAGACACTTCGAGTACCATTGAAAAGTCCTTAGAAAAAATGACACAAGCACTCTCAAACGGTCACAACGTGTAAAACAAAACTACTAAACACAGTCCATTAACAACAACAACAACGATTTCCAGCTACGGCACCACTCGAAGAACTGATCTTTAAGGCCCAAACCGCGGTTAAATTTCAGCTTCAAGACAAGTGGGTGTAACGGACAGGTACGAGGGAAGGCAGTTTTGAGTAGCACATGCAGCAGTACGACCATACTATAACCTATACACGGACTCAATATTTATTTTCAGTCGACCAATGGATTTGTTTAAAGAACATTCCACCGTCGTCACAGGTACCTTCGTTTGTTTGGCCGATTCGGCCAGGTAAAGGTATGAAAGACATTTTTACGATTCTTTATCTCTAGGTTGCTGGAGCGTGGCTAGTTGGAATACAGAGCCGAAATTTTCCAGGGTTTATTAAAATTTTAATTTGCACACTTGTTTGCTAAGAAAATTATTAATAAACATATGAAATTTTTATAATATCAATCTAGTTAACAGGTAAAAAAATACTTCGAAATTTAGGAAACTAAATAGACAGTTCGAAATTCAAAGACGGACCTGATTTCCTGGCTTTTGTATTTTTTTACTATTCGTTCCTTTTTCTTTTTTTTTTTTGTTTAGGTGAATATCAGATTATCATATACAATATCGTGGAAACGGTGGCCTGGATTTGAAAATCCAAAAAATTATAATTAAGCTGAAAAAAATACATGTAGTCATTGATGGAAAGTGATAAGCAATGCAAAGCTCTACGAATAGACATTTACATTTAAAGCCTCAATCTCGTTTGTCGCCGCAAGGCCCAACCCAAAAAAGCGGTTTTCCTGTTTGAATATTTGCACACAATGGCGCAAAAGCCAATTGCGCGGAGGCGTCTCTGAATGGGATTTAATAATTACGGTCATGAGTCTCCTCTTTTTTTCTCTCTGTTATGACAAAAGAATTAAAAGAAAATTACGTCTGTTTAAAATGAGAATTTAAATAGACAAGATTTGTTTAGAAAAATATTTAAAAACGTAGTAAAAACGCTTAAATCAGCAAGAGAAAGCCAATTTATTTATATTTGTTTCACGTGTATATCAAATTGTTTAATGCATGTTTATTGTGTGTTCTGGCGCATAGTTAACACACTCGATATAGCCCGATAAGGCTCCAAGTGATTTTGACACATACACACATATTTACCATACATCAACGGTTCTCAAACTTTTTTTTGCATACCACTAATATGCAATGTTTATCAATTGCCTATCAAAAACAAACTAAAAAAAGTGTATCTAATAAAATCATATGACGGCTTGGTTGCGGAACATCTTTTGAGAATTTACGTACCACTGATGTTATGTAGGCGTACCATTGATTGAGAACCTCTGTCTTATACAGTTCAATTTTACGATCTGGGAACTCCGTAGCAAATAAATTGAATGTCAATAGTTTAGATTTCCTAATATTATAAATCCCAAAATTCCTTAGGTTTTTATGTTTCAGTAGGTTATACTACCTGTGCAACCTCGAAAGAATTCGTTTCTTCTCACGTAAGTATCTATCTGTTCATTATAACGGTTAATGTTTTGGAGTCTTCTTATGATGTTGGAAGATTAGACGCATTAAAGCTTCAAATTTATTATTAAGGCATGTACTTCTAGTGAGAGTAACCACAAAATTGTTTCTGGTTTCAGAAACAAGCCTGGTTTATGTTGGATGAACGATTGTCAATAATTTGAATTTGAATAGTTTGCAATTGATTGAATAAAGTTTCTCAATTAAGATGCATTTGCATAAGAAATGATACTTTTGTAAAATGGTCAACCGACTCCCCAGTGGAATCTAATGCCATTTGACTTTTTATGGAATAATGTATAGTATATTCTCAACAACAAGAAGAATGAATTGTAGATTTAAGTTGGACGCACCCTGAATACTTTATGATTAAACACATAGTTCACTTTAGATTTCTACGGGGTTCGTTCTGCAAAATGAGTTAGAATTTGAGTCAAATGTAGTTATGTCTTCGAGAACTTTAACGATTTTACGAAAATATCTTAACACCATATAGAGATATCCTCAATTGCTTTAGAAAAATTGCTTTATATGGATATTTTTTTGCTTTATTTTATATGTTATCTTACATTAGTAATGTTGGTACACATTAATCATTTATGTTTCTGAAAGGAAATCGAGGATTCCATCCGGTTCATCCTTTCGACCGAAGCAAGAAAAAACATACAACGTACCACACCTCCGAATGTAAATTGTTGTAAATGAACTACGTTTACATTAAAGCTTTTCACCGGCATACATTTAACACGAGTAAAAATTCTTAAATAGAAATCTTTCAACCATTTATTACACGTGTATACCATATATGAGCCGTTCTCTAGAAAAACGGCTTAAGTCGATTTAGGTCATTTTTCTAATTTAAGAGTTATTACATTGTGGCATGTATCTATTATGTGTTTTTAATACTTATTATCTATTTTTACATTATTGCTATCCATATACCATCCATTCTTACATTCTTACATTGTTACGCGATTAAGTCATTCGCAAACGTCAACAAAGTTCTTTCTATGTTCACACACTAGTTTTCCGTTCTATTCTCTGTATACAAATAATGGATAGCTCTACGACATCCACCCCAACAACTAGTCCTGAAAATCTTGGAAAAAAAAGAAAATTTCACCCAAACAAGTGGGAAGAAAATGTAAAAAAACGTAAACGTAATGGAGGTATAGGTTATGTTTCCAAAAACGGCCGAGAAATGTCTGGGAAAAAATTCAGATACATTAATAACTGTTGCAATAGTATTTGCTGCTCAAAATTTAATCTAGAGGAACAAAAAGTATTATTTAAAAACTTTTGGAGTCTGGAAGACAAAGAAAAACAAGACACTTTTTTACTTGGCTGTGTGCATAGCCAAAATATAAAATATTCAAAATCACATCCCAAAACTAAAAGTAGACAGTATTCTTGGAAGTATACATTAAAACAGGATAATTTAGATAAGCCAGTTTGTAAACAGTTTCTAATAACTTTGTTGCAAATTACCGAAAGAAGAATAAAAACTGTACTACAGTTCAGTAAAAACGGTAAATAAACATAATAATAATACAATATTAAATATTTTAAAAAAAGCGAAAATTTATTATAATTTAGCGAATTCGATATAAAGAAATATGCGTTTTTTCTTCAATTTGAAATATTTTTCTAATTAAATTATTATAATTTTAGGCGCTCTAGTTGCTACAGAAAATCGCGGTAAACATCCAAATATTGCAAAAATACAAAAAAATATTTGGGATTTGGTGAAAGAACATTGGTCGTCCATACCTCATAAAAAATCGCACTATAAAGGCCAAACAACTGAAAGAAAATTTTTTCTAAACACAACTTTTACTGTTAAACAATTACATTTATTATTTTTGGAATATTGCACGGATAAAACAGGAATACAACCAAAAATCAGTTATAAAACGTACCATAAATTCTTCCGAGAAAACAGCGACTTTTCTATTCGACAACTCAAAACTGATGTTTGTGATTTTTGTACAGCGTGTAACGTAAAGCTTTCAGAAGATCCTAATGATCCATGTAAAGAGCAGTTTCATATGCATACGATCAGGTGTAAAGAGCATAGTATACTGCGGAACGAATACGTGTTAAAAATTTGTAAAGATGTCAAAAATAAAACTTTAGTATTTGAGTTCGATTATGCCCAAAATCTTGCACTACCGAAACTCAATGTGAATTCGCAGTATTATAAACGACAACTTAATTTATATGTTTTCAACATACATTGTTTTAATGATGAGAAAAGTAAATTTTACTGTTTTTTAGAATGTGAAGGAAATAAGAATGCAAACTCTGTCTGTAGTTTCTTGTATGATTCTGTTGCAAAAAATTTGGAAAAAGCACCTGATACGAAAACTATTATTTTTTTATCGGATTCGTGCGGAGGTCAAAACAAAAATAAAACCATGATTCGCTTTTGCTCTTGGCTTTCTGCGAAATTCAATAAGATGGTTACACATCTTTTCCCACAAAGGGGTCATAGTTATTGTCAGTGCGATCGAAATTTCGGAAATTATGGAACTGTCTTAAAAAAATATGAGAAAGTTGAAACTGCTAATGAATACTTAACTATAATGCGAAAGGCAAGAGCTAAACCGAGTCCATTTGAAGCAGAAATGAGTGCACAGATTTTAGAAGATTGGGATACCGCCTTAGAGCCTCTGTGCTTAAAAACTCCAAAGCTGAAAGGAAGCACTTTTTCAATTCAAAAATATGTCAAATTAATTTTCAAGCCATCAGGCGTAATTTCGGCTTATCAAGATTATAATGGTAGTGCGCAAAATTTTAAAATTTTTAAGCCTAATGCCATAATTTGCGACAAAGAACAGTTAGGTGTAAAAAAGCTACCTCCAATCGGTCTTAATGATGATAAAAAAAAAGATCTTATTTCCCTCATGGGCTATTTAACACCAGTTAACAGACAGTTTTATAGCAACGTGTTCGAAAATTGTAATGTAATTAATTCAAATAATACATTGAACGATGACAGCGACTAAATATTTGTCTATATTTAATATATCTTTTATAGTAATATTTAAATAAATAGATTTAATAAATTAAATTTTATAATCAATTTAAACTCAATAAATTATTGCAATACCATCACTTTCTTCTAAGTTATATATGTTTTTACACACTTTTTAGTCATTCTCCGTTAAAACGGCTTAAGTATGAATGTATTAATACGCTGAAAAGTAATAATATGTAATGTTTAATTTTTATTTTGACACTCGCAATTCATTACTGGATAGTATTACTTTTAAGATAAACATAATAAAGTTAAATAAAAGAAGTATAACGGCTTATAAAATAGTGGACAAATTTAAAAAGCGTTTATCTCAAAACGAAGTTTTCCGACTTAAGCCGTTTTTCTAGAGAACGGCTCATATGTAGACGTATTGTTCCACCTACTGTAGCGTTAATTTTAAAATATCGCAAGCAGTAATAAATATTCGATTTATTTCGTAAAATATCGCATGTATCGAGTTGGCTTTCACTTAAAAATAAATATGTCGATTATTTATACGGCGAAAATAAGAGAAGACAAAAGAAATAGAAAGACAAAAGATCCAGTATATAATTTTTTTAAATGTAGCAAAAATTGCGTTTAAAAGAATCATGACGAAAGTTGAAATAAGAACACTACAACCTATTATTAAGATAAAAGAAATCAAATAAGAAGCAAAATAATAAGACAAAGAATCGATTTACAACAGTTGTTGAAGAGGTCAATGAAGATTATGGATATATTAATATCATAGAACCAGAGTAAAGCCAGAATGACCGAAAAAAAGGTCAGAAATCGTAATATCTCAAGTACATGTGTAAACTCCCATATTAAAAAAAAATCTTTTTCTAAAAATGAATTTCCATAAAATTTTTAAACGAAAGAAAAAGTTAATGTTGCCATATTCTGATCAGCATAAGAAATCCAGTGAACAACATTTGATGAGGAAATTCATTATGAAGCCAAACTTGACAATATTACCATCTTGTTAGCTTTTGCGCGGTTATTTCCTTGTAAAATACAGGATGTGAACCTTGATTAGATAACTTTTTCGGTGGCATCCTTTTTGCAGCAAGCGGCAAATTCTAATTGTGGGAACTCTCCAGTCAACAAAGGATTTGAAATTAGTATTATACGAATCATTAAGTTTAATTGACGAGCCACTGTTTCCCATATGGAAATGGCATTTTCACCATTGACGACAATAAAAATCAACGGTTTTATTACATTTAATAAAAGAGAAGGTTCACGATTTCACTATACACATAAGGGGCACCCACATTAAACTTGTCTTAATTTAATATGCTCGACTTACCTTTGTTGTAACTCGTTTTCGATATTAAGCCTATTGTTGTTGTTCTCGAGTTGTCCGGATTTTTTTTTGTTATTGTCTTCGCCTATGAGTAACTCGGTACGACCGTTCGCATACGGTGAGGACGATCTTCTCGTTCCAAAATCGGACGGAATATCCGAGTTTTTCCTATAAATGCATTACCAAGTTGATTTTTTTGCTGTATAATAATTGAAGTATTCATTTTACCCGCTCTGCGGTCCGATATGGTTGGCGAGCAGCGTTGTCGCGCTGATCTGCTCGGGCGGTTGCGCACCAACTCGAATATCGTTCCCGATCAGTGGAGGAGCACGATGATTTTCTCCTGTTGCGCTCTTATGTACGGCCACTACGGAGGTGGTAGTTCCGAGACCGCCGCCTGATCTACAGACAGAATAAATTTACTAAAAAAAATAAAAATTCCAGACAACAAAAATACACTTTATTGACATTAACAAGGACAATTAAATTTGTTTTATCGATTACGAAACGATAAAACAAATGATTGTAATTTTCATTTAAAAAAACTTTTTACGCTGCATAACCGAAAAATCTGAATTTCATGCTGACAAGCGGTGACTACAAGAAGGCCATACGAGCAATTTATACAAGTATTTCATGTAATGGTGATCTTAATTTAGAAACCACATCTCCGCTAGAATTTAAAAGAATTGACGAGCTTGGTGCAAGAAGAGTTTAAGATATTTGAAATTATACTTCTTGCACCAATTCTAAAATTGGTACGTTTTGTTAACGATTAGTTTACAGAACGATTACTTTTAAGAAACATATATATGTATATTTAAATCACGTCGGTGCTAAAAATGTAATTTCTCGTGGTAAATGCGTTACATGACATAAATTTACCAGAACTGACAGAATAGTGTTACGAGGATTATTCATTAAAAACACGTTTGTTGCAAAGTTGCCACGTATAAAATAACATCGAATATATAGAATTTTCAAAGGTGGAGAATTCTATGTTTCAATCTTCAGTAGGAGAACCAGGACACGCTGCTCTTAGATGTTAAAAAATTCGGTTAGAAGTGATCGATATGCCGACACGTTAAGCTCCTTAAGGATCAGCATCCAGGTCACTTTTCTGCAGGATAACCCTATGTAACTTAGATGATGGAAAATCTGCTTGAATATTTGAACTGGAAAATCTAACCATATTCACCTTACAGGGAATAATTTTTCCTGGATTCCCAAGTTACGTTAATTGTTTATGAGATATTGCTTCTGTCCATTTTGGTCGCTTTTTCAAAGCATTATGTGAGACTCCAGTTTGCATTTTTAACAATTTAAAAACATACCTCAATACGTTAGGAAATTATTTTGCAGTGAATCCTAAGAATTTTTACTAGCGAGAATTCGTCAAATAAACAGACCTATACAGTCTTGAAACGTGTTTTTTAGTGAACAATCCTCGTACAATTAACAGTTTTGCGTAGAACTTATGTTTCCTTGGAGGCCTAACGATTTATCCAAAAAATTGACAAAAACTTCGCCTGAATAGATCGAAAAAATGACTGATTGTGGCCTTAATTACCTGTTTCCTGTGAAGTTGTTGTTTAAACTTTCGGTAGCCGTTAAAGAAGTTACATAAACGGGTGAATTGTTGATGAATCCGTTCAAATCCTCGGACGTCACAGCCGTTTGTTGGCTCAACTACGAAATGAACAGAAAAAAGACTCGTTAAGACGTTATTTACATTTAAGTGTATATAAAAAATGGCCCGATTAAAAGATTGAAGCCCTTAGGGGCTGTTTCTTTCTGAGGTGTTCAGTGTCACGCAAAGAGGCTCCACTCGAGATAGTTTACGATGCCGACGACGACTTGTTCGGTCCGATAAAAAAGAGAAATGTGTGCAAAGTGGCCGGGCATGATCGAGCGTCGGATTACAAAAATGTCGAGGAGTGTCTGGAAAAAGCCCTTGAGCCTTTTTGAAGTGAAAAAGAGAGAGTTACTTAATTATCTAAATTTCTGGACTTAATTTGAACGAAATCGCTAAAATCGATCGTTTTCCTTTATGCTTTAATGGAATTATGTTTCAATTTGGAGTAAAATGCAGAATCTTTTCCTACCTGTTCCGAGAGCTTGGTTATGTCGATGGGGGTAATTTTGCGCAGCGCCGACAGTCGCTCCAGGCGTTCGCGTGCCTGTTGTTCCACGGCAATGACAAACGCATCTTGAACGTTGTCCTGACTCAAGTCCAAGTCTACAGCTGTAAAAAATAGATATTTTTATTACTAATATTAGCATTTTGTTTACTATAAAACTAAATTCAACATGACAATAAACTGGAATTAACAATACATAAATTAAATAAGGATTTAAATAACTGTCACTTACAACTTGGTAATGTGCAAAACAATAAAAAAAAACTTTCCGTACATTAGCGATAATTCATGGTGGTAATAATTGTGTTTCTTTGCGGCTTCTATTGTTTAAATCTTCAATATTATCGGGTTTTTACACATATTTTGTCTTCAGGGTAACTTAAGAAATAAACGAATGGCGTTAGATCTGGTGATGGAGCAGGTGACTCTATCGTTCGCATTTTCCCCGTCTAACGTTTGGAGAATACCTCATTTAGATAAACGCGAACTGCGGCCGAATAATGTGGAAGTGCAACATCTTGGAGGCAAAAACACAATCATTTGGATGATCCGACTCCTCTAGGTGCTGGTACAGGGTGCTACAGGGCGACTAGATCCGAAATTAATCAATATGTATATTACATTAAAGATATTGGGGGTCGATGAATTCACCTACTTTGCAGTTAATATCTTTAGAAAAGAAATTTTACTAAAAATACATGCCTGAGGATCTATTTCGTCAATTCAAATTCGAACTGTTCCGATATTTTCAGGAATTTTTAATGTAACATTTTATTTGGTTTGAAAAAATGTGGATTGACCTTGTTATGGGCATATTATTTTCGTAGGAAGCAAGATTTTTTGGAAGTAATTTCATCTTGAATGCACTTTATAAGCTTTTAATAGGCATTAAAAGAACTCATTTTATAATTTTTAATAACAATTTCAGATGATATCAGCTAAAAATAATAAAACGAAATAATGATTGTTAAACAATATGAAGGTTCATTTTCGAAGTTCGAACTGTCAATTTGCATATTACGGTGTTGTCAATATCAATATTGTTTTCGAGAAAATTTGATAAGATTAGATTTGTTTTGGTTTATAAAACAGTGAGCAGAAAAATTAGACATAGAAATCCAAGTCTCTTTACTTAGTATTTCTTTACTTAGAATTTTAAAAATAATTTATTAGTAATAATAATAATACCAATAATAACGATACTGGCAACATCGCACGAAGTCACAAGTTAATGACATTTGACACTTTACAACTTCATTGTTTTTTTTCGAATTTNAATACCTCATTTAGATAAACGCGAACTGCGGCCGAATAATGTGGAAGTGCAACATCTTGGAGGCAAAAACACAATCATTTGGATGATCCGACTCCTCTAGGTGCTGGTACAGGGTGCTACAGGGCGACTAGATCCGAAATTAATCAATATGTATATTACATTAAAGATATTGGGGGTCGATGAATTCACCTACTTTGCAGTTAATATCTTTAGAAAAGAAATTTTACTAAAAATACATGCCTGAGGATCTATTTCGTCAATTCAAATTCGAACTGTTCCGATATTTTCAGGAATTTTTAATGTAACATTTTATTTGGTTTGAAAAAATGTGGATTGACCTTGTTATGGGCATATTATTTTCGTAGGAAGCAAGATTTTTTGGAAGTAATTTCATCTTGAATGCACTTTATAAGCTTTAATAGGCATTAAAAGAACTCATTTTATAATTTTTAATAACAATTTCAGATGATATCAGCTAAAAATAATAAAACGAAATAATGATTGTTAAACAATATGAAGGTTCATTTTCGAAGTTCGAACTGTCAATTTGCATATTACGGTGTTGTCAATATCAATATTGTTTTCGAGAAAATTTGATAAGATTAGATTTGTTTTGGTTTATAAAACAGTGAGCAGAAAAATTAGACATAGAAATCCAAGTCTCTTTACTTAGTATTTCTTTACTTAGAATTTTAAAAATAATTTATTAGTAATAATAATAATACCAATAATAACGATACTGGCAACATCGCACGAAGTCACAAGTTAATGACATTTGACACTTTACAACTTCATTGTTTTTTTTTTCGAATTTTTAGGTTATTATATTTTATAAACAATAAAAATTTTGAATATTATTCAAAATATTCATTGTTTAAGTAAATGACATATTATGCCATTTACCTTTTATTTAAAAAACAAAGTATATATCATAAACACTATAACATCGAAAAATTCAAACGACAAAATCCGATCAAAAAGGCGATTAATGTCACTGAAAGTTATCAAAAAAGTACAGAAGGACTTTATTTATTGCCTCGGACATTGCCAAGCTCTAAATAAAAATTATTTTAAACATTTACACTATAGTTTTGAACCGTACATTGACTCCATTCTACAATGTTGTGTTTAATGTAAAATATCTCAGAAAAACATGTAACCTGCCCTAAAAAAATAGCGTTAATATATAAAGGACACAAAGAGTCTTTAAGATCTCGTAATAAAAAAAGAAGGTTAGTGTTTAAAAAAATATGGTAACGTTATCACTCTTACATCTAGAATGTGTCAAACATTTGAAAGTTATCTCAAAATATAACAATTTTTAAAATCAAATTGATGGGACTTGGCGATTTTTCAAAAAGGAAAAAAATGTATTGAAATTATAGGTTTTAATGACGTGGACGCTCCATATATGTAAAGTAGCAGTACCGTAACTAAGTTTCTTTACATACTGCAGGTCCATCAATGTTCTTAGACAATTTTTATGTTAAAAATCAGGCATTGAATCTTTTAGCGCTCTTAAACGCTTTTCCTAAAAATGCCACTGAAAACATAGATCTGGAACATGACCGAGAGGCCACAAAAACAAACACGTCCTGGTTGCGCGGGACAGTTTGAACTTTAAGAGGTTCGCTGACCTCGATTGGCCAAAGAGGAGGACGACTCCGTATTAAACGCGGTCTTCAATCAAATCCCTCGGGGGGAGACGAGCATATTGCTCGGGACCAGGCTTTTTGCCTAAATGGCTGGGACAGACTCTTGGATTTATTTTGTTTGAAAAACTTTACGGATTAAAAGCCAATTGTGGTTTGAGTCCCGCTAGACTTGTCGTCTTTTCGCACGTAGAACGAGCAATATGTCAACAAGATAACGCAAAACGGAAAAATAAATTGCCCGACTGACACAGGAAATTGTATTTTTTTTCTCTGATTAAGACGTGACTCGAACGAAAAAATTATGGAAAATATTTGAGAGCTAAAAATAAAAAAAAATTCTTGTTTATCTTAACGATGATATTTCTCAGATATCGTGAAAATTGTTGCACTGTCGATTTAATACTTTTTTTTTGTTCATTTGACATGAGCGAACACTCTGTATAAATTGATATTTTTTCAAAATATTACTCAGTTAGCAGTTGAAGTGTTAAAGTGATATCGACCAATTGATACGCTAGTGTGAAATGCGTCTCTAAAACGAAAGAATTTTTATTTTTTGATTTTCATTGGTACTGACATCTGTTAGTGTTAAAGTGTTTCAAATTTAAAGGTAAGTCTTTTTTGAGAACAATACAGTTCAGTTCAGTTTTCCTTCAATCAAACCGGGGTGTGGTCTTGGAAAGAAGTTTTAAAGAATTATTTGTTCTTATGCAGATCCCATGTGGAAGTTTGCAGAAATGTACCTACATCTCTGCGTGGAGGTATGTGATTCATGAAGGTGTACAGGTCATTTTTTGTAAGTCATCGTATGAACAAGTTGAAATTTTTGATTTCAAGAAGGTTATTTTTCACAACAAAAAACACATTTTAAAATCACGATTATTTGGAAAGAAAAATCGGATGACAAACGTAAAAGTGAAGACTAATTACAGTACCAAATCTGTTATCCAGATTTGCTACCCCTATAACTTCTACTTATTTCCAAATATGAAAAAATAGCATGATGGAAAAGTCATGCGGGAAAATCTAAAGTGATCAGAGATCTATTTTCTAAATGAAAAATTTAATAATATAACCACCAATACCAGTTACAAAAAATTCGTTACTATCAAAAACAAATAATTTTTGCACCATCTCTTCTCGAAAGAAAAATATAAAATAAACAATCCGGCAACATTGCAACCATTTTTTTTAAAGCGGTCAACCTTGACTCGAGAGGTTGAGATTCTGAAGAGATGACGTTGGTAATGCTTTTACCAAGAAACGGGCGTAGGTATATCTATGTTATTACGAATATTGCGAATCCTTTTCCAATTGCCCATTCTTCTTGGTCACGTTCATCCAGTTCGGGAAAAAATAGCGGGAAAACCTCGGAGTCCGATTGTAAATTAGATTTGCCCACATGCGACCACTTCAGTCTAATTTATGGAGCTCTTTTATTTTTTTTTAATCCAAAACCTTTTAAAACGTTTAACGGACATGAACAATCGTTTCCCGGTCGATTTCGAATAACAGTTTCGTCTGTTTGCGTTCTGATTAGTTAAAGTGCTCTGCATGTATGTGATTCTATTGATATTTCATTATGAAACTGCGAAATTTCAAACTTTAATGTCCGTTAATGTCGGTTTGTAAATGGAGAACAAAAAATTTATTGAAAATTAATAATGTACCGAGTATCGGACTGAAGCAATTTGAAGAAGTTGAAATATCTCTTTCAATGCCCAAAATTAAATCTAGTTAACTTTGTGAAGTAATGAATTACAAGATTATAACTGTTACTTAACTGTTTCTAGCTAATTTCTTTATATGCATTGCGATTTTGAAAATTTTGAATTTTAACACTATTTCTTATCTTAAGGTAGGATGGACTATAAAATGAGATTCATTGCGTAATTGCTGCGTACACTAAGACTCGAGGATGTCAATGATGGTTTCAGAAATTACCAGTTGTAAACCACTATCTAGAGGATACGTCATTATTTCGAAAAATTGTGGAGGAGAATGAGTATGTTAGAAACGCTGGTGGAATAAAATTCCAGGGTCATCGTCGGATTTGATCATTGAACCAATAATAAATTCCATGTAAACTTCCTTCGCAAAATTATCACTGTTCACGTTATATTGTCAGAAATGAACCTTTTATTGAACTCAATACTGACTAGTGACTAGCAATAGTTCTCTACAAACGCATCAGGCCTTGACAATTATATGTAGAACAAATAAATATCGTAACACTCCAGGCCAAACACAGTCATAACCCATGTAATTTGTTTTATCTGATTGATGGAATAGAAATGGTTTATGCCACATTGGTTATTTACACCGAACCTGAATGATATTTAGAAAGAACAGCTTGAACAGAATAGGATAGACCATTATTGAATCAGTAACTACATATTTTTCATCATGGGCAAATGATTTTTGTAGAAAAAGCCTTGACTGTCTACCAAAAGATGAAAAAGAAGCAATTCGGAAAAACGCAATATTTATGAGGTGGGCCAAGAAATATATTGCCCTATTCATTGCAAAGCTATATGTGCCATTTATAATCGATAATCTATAATAGATACAACAGATAGCCTTAGTAGCGCAGTATACATTTAGTAAACCCAAAGAATAATCAAAGTTTCTGAAAAGCATATATTTTTATGGTTTCTTTCTGTAAATATGGAAATATTCCGAACGAAATCGTGCTAGTTCAAGTTTTTTAAATATTTCTTAAAGACCAAAAGACAGGGTGATTTACAATGAGCATAACAAACTTTGACAACTTGTGAAAATAATTTTGAACAAAAAATGTCAAATACACAGGTTTTACTTCAGTTATTTACAAAACTAAAAGAGATTAAACTTTTGGAATGAGAAGAATAGTTAGAATAAATCTAGTTATCGAATGAATATCCAAATACACGGCAACCTTCACATAGATTCTTTGGTCATTCTTTTCAAATACTCTATGAGATTGGTATAACAGCTGTTCATGGTATCCTAATTTAATAGTTTTTACGAGGTTTGTCGCTTTTTATGAAAGGTAGAAAGAGATACAATTTTTTACAAAACAAAAGGTGTCGCAAGCAAAGGACTCTCTAGGACTTTTTGTTTTTATGGTACAAGTCGGTTGTGAGAATTTGTCATTTTTGAAGCACCCCTTGTATCTCAGGTATCTGATAAGTTATCGGAAAGGTAAAAACTGTTTCTTGTTGATCTTTTAACTGAGAAACCATTAGCGTATACGGTTGTTTTTCTAAAATAGATAAATTCTGAGATATAAGACAAAATAATATTATTTTAAATACTTAGTTTGGTTGGATGCGTAAGTTCATTCGTATGACATTTTGTCTTGAAAATTGCACACGCAATAACTTATGAAAATTTAATTATTATCATTATAAATCACTACATATATTAGGTCTGGGTTCCCACATAATTTTATTAGTTTTTCAATAGGGGTACTTCTGTAGGTACATGTATAAGGTTTATGCCATAAAAATTAACAACATTAATAATAGTATTATTATGCATAACAATCACGTACGACAAAAAGAACATTTCAATAACCATCCAAATATTCCCAGTATTGTTTCCATCAAGGTTTTGTTTCTAGAATTACGAGGACCATTAAACGAATATATAAATAAAACCCTAATTTTACGATTAGTTTTTAGGATTATTTAGCTGTGACAAGACAATTGTTGGAATTCTAGAACAATTTACACGTACTTGACATGCTCCAAATTGAACGGAATGAATTTCAGTTATTCTATATCACGTGAATCATCATCACTTTCTTCAATTAACTAACGGAAATGGCATTTAAAACTGTTACCAGCCGAGGTAACTTGCAATTCGTGCGCTCACCTTTGCTCATTCAGCGAGTTGTCAGTTGAATGGGGCAAAAGAAATTTCTAACTTCGGGTCATCCATTTATGATTAGTTAAGGCATATAGCAATTTAGATATGATTTAACAATCACTTTTGAATTCATTTAAACTCCTAAACTTAATCTAGAGATTTGTTTTTTATATTGAAATCCGCTAACCTTTTGACACAGTTTAAAACTGGTTCTCAAGCAGACGTGTATTAATCCACAGGGCGCTACTCGTCCAAGACGCCAATCACTACAACCAAAGCACTATAAACAAAAATTTCCACTTGGAATATACCACAAACTCGAAATTTTCAACTTTGGATGCAAAAGAAGAACGACCCGCAGGTACCACTAAGCTGTGCAGGTTTATTTCGGCGTTCGTTTAGATTTCGCGGTGCGCGACGTTTAGAATGGCCTGCGAAGGGGACCGCGCGGTTCTCAGGTACATTTTGTTTTACCTCTTTATTTTTTCCATTTACCAATGGCGAAACTAGCCGAAGTCGCTCGAACGATACAACCGTAGTAGCTGCTTTTCCCCATTTGATCAGAAAGCGATCACGTTACGTAATTTTGCTATAAAATGTGTTTATTATAATTGACGATCGTTTAAAAAAAAAAAAACCTTTTCACGTCCGACAAACATGCCCGATTTAACTTCCAGTGCTTTTATTTTATAGAGCTTTTTAAGGAAGGAGGAGGGGGCTCGTTATGGGGCAACTACCACACGAATAAACTAGAGGTAGACAAAGGGGGTATGAGACCAATCAATAAAATTATCAACCCAAAACACATGCACACACGTAGATATGTATGTGAAGGAAGTCTATGTAGTGCAGCCTTTTAATTATGTAGTTGCTTATTTGCCTGCCAATTTGTGGACAATTGCCCTCATTTTTACGCTGTTACGATTAGCACGTACAAAGTTACATAAGAGGTACATTTTACTAGAGTCCCATTATCTCCATACATATAGAGCTATAATAATCGAAAACAAAACACGATAATGTTTGTTATTCTCTTGTAGGTTCAGTTTGAGTTCATGTCTCAATCTTTGTCCGAACCGACGAAATTAACAAGTAGGTACTCGCAGGAATTCCATTTGAGAAGTTGTGTTAAGTGGAGAATAATTTTGTTGGAAAATACCTCGGCTCTGGGTAATGTTACGATTTTATAAAGTCAAATTGTAACAAACTCAAGAAAGAAAAACGAAAACTGAGTCTAAATACAATGGTTTTTTAAGGTTTTTAAAGAACGTTACTTACCTAGACGAGCACCACTCCTTCGCTTTACTCGAAGACATATTGTCCTCGACCTAATACACTAAAAGATATATAAAAAAAATTGTTAATAACATAGTTGAGCTGAGTTTTCGAAAAATTTCAAAATTAACTATCCATAAGAAAGACATAAAACTGTAAGCATAGTCACCTGATGAATATGATTTATAACTTCTGTGTGATTAGCGTCTTCTAAGGCTTTTCCATTAACTTCTAAAATTTCATCGCCAACTTCTAGATTGTCGTTATCAGCAGGCGAACCTAAAAGAAGGAAGGTTCCATATGAAGTTTCACAAGAATTACGTACTCAAGTAAAATCTTACCGTAAAGTTTTATCTTCTTATCTTTGGTTTCTACCAAAATGATTACATAGCCTCCTAAATCCACCATGATTCGTATGGCGAAAAATCTGAAAAAGCCACTTAACTTATAAAAGAAACTTATTATTTTTAAATTGGTTACTCAGGTGTTTCCCAACTCCAAGATAGATTTATCTGGAGAATCTGGAGAACGTTGTTATATAATTTTGTGTGTTCGAATGCAATGAGTAAATTTCCAGAAACACAGTATTGATGAAGATATTATTAGAAATGAATGGAAAACACTTACTTTGAGTGTAGTATATAAATAACCACAATTCAAACATGAAATATAAAAAACTTGTCACAAAAATATCGTTCTTTTTCAACGGAAAATCACGACACGCCACGTAACCCGTATAATGTTGTGCGTAACAAAGGGCAGCAGTAAAACGAAAATAACATCCAGTAATAGCAGAAGATATCCGTAAAGTAGGAAAGCGTCCAAGGACCTTAGTGGGGTTCCTTAACGACTGGCGTGCCATCGGGGAGCAGCAGCGGCAAGAGCAGACAATTGTCGTTAATCAAACGTGCAAGTGTCAGCTGAACCACAAATTTGCGCGTTCCATTGATCACGGAGTCCATGATCAGTGAATCCAGAATCGGCGATTTTTTTCGGGCCCTTTCGCGACAACGGCACCGATTCTTCGGGGCATCGGGTGTGGATGCAAATGGAAACGGGGCCGACGGCGGTGTGTGTGAGTTCTGATCGATACGGCGCGAGATCCATTCGCACAGCATCCCCTTTTTGGACATTGAGCGTGCGAATAGCGATCCTCCACTGGGTCATATTATTTGAAAAATTCCGCCAAAAATCTTCGGCATAATTTATACGAAAGTATGTGAAATTTGGTTTTTTGTAATAATATTGCTAAAATATGATGAAAAAAAGAAGAACCTGGATGAAAGTTCAGTAATTTACTCCATTAATCCATTTTTGCTCACTGTTTCATTTTTGGAACAATGAGTTTTACCTCTCTAATTAAGAAGTGGGGCTAGCGAATTATTACATAATTTGAATAAGCACTATTTTTAAAAATGATAAAAAGCTAATCTTTTTTGACACCAGAACAGTTTCAGTAAAGGTATTTTATTCTTAAACTAGAAAAGATTACAAAAAAAATGTCAAAAAATAATTCGGACAAAAATGGATTAATATAAGAATAAGAACACTTTGATCAAATTTGTTCATTACTCAAATTCCGCTTTTCATTTAAATATTTGTTTAAAGAGTCTAAAACAGGATAAGAAAGCTAATAAAAAATTAGGATATTCTTGCAAATTTCATTTCGACCATATTGGACATATTTGGGATTTACTGCCAAGAGATGATTTGGGATCGATTGAACATGAACCACGTTCAGAAACTTCAACAATTAAGCGAGCCGGTGCCTAGACTGTTCAGACAACTGGGACAAGATATGCTCCATACATTTCAATAGAGAACATACAGAGATGTTGGTCAAGTAATGAAAATTTTTACTCAGCAAGAAGTTCAGTGAAGATTTCGTTTATGTTAACAGAAGTTTTATTGTATTGTCAACAAGGTTTAAATGTGGTAACATCTGATAACTTAAATAATCTTGGATTAAATACTACTTTTAGCAAATTGGTAATCCACCCGTCTCTTTGTAGCTCTTTTCTTCAGAAGTGTGGTAGATTAAGATCAATATAATGGCTCTCCAGGTTTCCAAATCTTACCTTTAGTGATATTTTTAGATCAATTTAGTTGTCATACACTGTATAATTTTCCTATCAATATTTCTTTTTCTTGTCTAACATTTTCAACTGAATCTCCCAATGGACAGTATGCGTCGCATTCGAAGAATAACGCGCATAACCATTCGTTGGTAAAATTGGCAAATTCAAAGCCAATTTATTGAATGTAGAGCGACATTGTAGGTCAGGTTCAGAAAATGGACTAGATCCCCGAAAAACATACGGCTTTTAATTCTCTTGCCAAAAACCGTATTCCTTCAACAAGTCCTTTAGGAATGAATAAATTTACTTTTGAATTATCTTTTAGTTACCATTAAGCGAATTAAGCTGGACTATGGGGTCCGGTTTTAATGGTTCCACTACTAACGCACGTCTAATCTAGGCTATTTAAAATTTACTTTCGCCTCATTAAATAAAGAGTTTTAAAAAGGACTTTGTAAGCTTCCTTTAATTAATTTTTTCTAGACGATTTAGCTCGGAATTATCCCATTTTTTTCAATTAAATAAACAGTTTTTAATTTAAAAATTTTAAAATATTCCTTACTTATACTATTTATTATACATTGCAAGTAATAATGTGTTGCCTATATCACGTGCAAATTTGAATATGTTTCTCAAAGTAGAGATGTTCCGATATTTCAATAGTATCGATTCCTGGTATCCTGGTATAATATGGATCGCAGAGAGTACTATCGATATAACAAAATATCAGAGCTAAAAGATCGATACTTTTTCAATTAATAAACTATAGGAAAAAAGGAAATACATAAAGAAAAAGGTAATTTTTTAAATTATTTATTTCGGATAGAAATTGATGGCGTTGTAGCATTGTTACCTATGGTCCAAAACCATGATACAAAAAGATACACTCCGGAATATCGTATGGAAATGAATCGATCCTATACATCGGATGCTGAAAAACAAAATATCGATATCGATATCGCCTCGGACACCCCTATTTCAAAAATGTCAGTTATGTGGCAATTTTTTAGGTTAATCCGTTCCATAAAGTTTATTTAGTAATTTTTATTATTTTAACACTGAGTTTATAAACAATTATCACCTAAACTATGGTTTATTCATTTTAAAACCAGCCATTAACAGTTACATGCTTCGTTTATTCATAAATACCCTACTTTTTCCATTCCATGATTGTTGTTCTACAGGTTTTTTTTCTATTTTTTTTTTCTATAGATAAATTACTTTACATACGTTGCCCATTTCAGACTATATTTTAAGTTAATCTGTTTAATCACTACTTTATATTTTAAATACGTTAATTCCCATAAACATATAACGCAACATGTTTCAGACGTAATTAATACATCATGTAAGTATTATATTTGTTTGATAACCTATCTGACTTAATATGAACTTGCTTGTATTAAAAATAACGATAATAAAAGTTATTTTTCTTTATAGAAGACGTTAAAGGGAACAGTCGTGTTTAGTTTTCTATTATAGACTATTAATTGTTTGAATAATAATGGCCGGACACAGTTCCATTATTCGATTCTTTAAAAGCCCTGGATGTACTCCAGCGAAAAAGGAAGCTATTCTCAATCAGCTGCAAAGAAAATCTTCTGAAATTCAAGATGTGGATACAGAAATTTGTTACCACGTGGAAGTTTCAAGACCTTTAACTGAATCGGAACTACAAACTTTATCATGGGTTCTACAGGATCCTCTAAATCCAAAGCATTTATCCCGATCATCTCGAAGAAACAAAATTACAACTAATCAAATTTTAATTGAGGTAGGACCTAGATTTAATTTTTCCACTGCCAATTCCACAAATGCTGTGTCGATTTGCCAAAACCTAGGATTAAAACAAATACTTCGACTTGAGACATCTAGAAGATATTTAATAACTTTTAAGAAGTCCAGTAAAATATCTAAGGAATTAGAAGATGAATTGTCTAGGTCCCTTTACGATCGGATGACCGAATGTCCGTACACTGTGGAAAATTTGCCTAAAAATAGTTTCAATGAAAAACTCGAGAAAATTGAAAATATTAAACATGTGGATGTTTTGAAAAAAGGTGTTCAAGCATTAAAAGAAATCGATCAAGAGTTAGGCTTGGCATTTGATGAAGCTGACCTGGTGTATTATTCAAATTTATTCAAAAATGTGCTCAAAAGGAACCCTACTAATATTGAGTGTTTCGACCTGGCTCAATCAAACAGTGAACACAGTAGACATTGGTTTTTTAAAGGACAAATGATAGTGGATGGACAAAAATATGAAGAGTCCTTGATTGATATGATAATTGCCACACAGAAGTACTCGAATCCGAATAATGTAATCAAGTTCAGTGATAATAGCAGGTAAATTTCCTTAAATTTTATGAAATATTCCTCTTATCAGGACCCCCAGCAAATAAATTTCGAAATTGAAAATGTTTTTGTCTAAAAGGTCAGCTACATTTGTTACTAAACATTGCGATAGCTCCTTAGATTAACACGAAATGTTTTCAAATATAATATTATTAGAAAACTACGGGGTTTTGGTGATTAATTTATTTATAGCCAGAACAGGCTAGGTCAGGCGAGTGGGGTGCATAAGTAACAAGTTCAAAATTTCTTGTATTGTTCTGGTAAAACAAAATATATTTTAAAGAAAATTATGCCTTTTCTTTAGAATAATGGAATTTGGAAGTTCAAGTAAAATATTGTAGTCTCTATTACTTTGTTGCATTTTCTGCAACATGGCGAATTTGTCTAAAATAGTTTAAATTGTTTATTTCTTTTTATTGCATTGAATGCAAGTTTTGTTTCCACTGTTTTAGCGTTTCTTATTTTTATTCGATAGTTGTATAATATTTATGTAATTACTCGTATATAACTTTGTGAAAACCTGTAAGGTTATTGTTGTTGTTGTCACTGTCATTATTATTATTATTATTATTTTAGAATAAAAAATATAATCTTTTTTAATCTCAACACCCCTTACCCATCTCGCTTTATGTTAAGAGAATTCTAACAACTTATTTATTATTTTACTCTTCAAAATACCTTTATAATACCATTTTTGCATATATTTCAGTGCAATAAGAGGTTACATTCATAGAAGTCTGAGACCATCAGCAGCAGGTTCTGTAAGTGAACTACGTCAAGTACCATCTGAGTCTCATTTGATTTTCACGGCCGAAACTCACAATTTCCCTACTGGAGTAGCCCCATTCAGCGGTGCAACCACTGGTACAGGTGGTCGAATTCGAGATGTTCAATGTGTCGGCAGAGGCGGTTATTGTATTGCTGGAACCGCTGGATACTCAGTGGGAAACCTCCATATTCCAGATTATAAGTTATCTTGGGAAAACGATTCGTTCCAATATCCAAGTAATTTTGCTTCTCCATTGGAAATTCTTATTCAGGCTAGTAATGGAGCATCAGACTATGGAAATAAATTTGGCGAACCGCTTATTAGTGGATTTGTACGTGCTTTTGGTCTGGATGACGGCAACGAAAGAAGGTAATATATTTTTAAATGATCTTAATATAGAGCATTATAAGTTATTTTATCAGGGAATGGATTAAGCCGATTATGTTTAGTGGAGGTATTGGCAGCATGGAAGCTGATATGACTGAAAAATTACCACCTGAAGTTGGCCATCAAATTATAAAAATTGGAGGACCAGTTTATAGAATAGGCGTAGGAGGTGGAGCTGCAAGTTCAGTGGAGATTCAAGGCGATAACAAAGAAGAACTTGATTTCAACGCTGTACAAAGAGGTTTATTATTTGCTGTAAACTAAATATTCACAATTAAAAAAATGTTCATTTTTTAGGCGATGCTGAGATGGAAAATAAACTAAACAGGGTTGTTCGTGCTTGTTTGGAATTAGGAAAGAAGAATCCCATTATAAGCATTCATGATCAGGGAGCGGGAGGTAATGGAAATGTTCTAAAAGAATTGGTGGAACCACAAGGAGGAATAATTTTCGCCAACAAATTCGAATTGGGAGATCCCACAATCAATTTATTGGAACTATGGGGGGCTGAATATCAAGAGAACAATGCATTATTATGTAAAAAAGAAAACGTAGAACTTTTAAAGACGATTTGTAAAAGAGAACGGTACTCTTCTACTATTAAGAAGACGTAGTTTATTACAATTCCTCTTTTTAGTTGTCCGATTAATGTTGTTGGAGAAGTAACTGGTAGCGGATCAGTTGAATTGTGTTCAGACGAGACCAAGTCAGTAGTGCCTTTCAACTTGAAACTCGATCACGTCTTAGGAAAAATGCCCAGGAAAATATTTAAGCTGGAACGAAGGATTCTACCGATAGAAAAACTTAAATTACCACCCGCTATCTCCATATTTAGCTGTTTGGAAAAAGTTCTAAGATTACCTTCAATTGCCAGCAAACGATATCTCACTAATAAGGTTGACAGGCAAGTTTTAATTGTTTGTTTTTGACAATATCTGGTCATAAAGTAACGTTATTAGATGTGTTACTGGCTTAATTGCTCAACAGCAGTGTGTTGGACCCCTACATACCCCACTAGCAGATGTAGCGGTTACAGCAATATCACATTTTGGATATGTAAGTACATTTATTAGAATATAAATATTTATTTCTTGGTGCTACGTATTTATGTGAAAATCTTTGATCACATTACGTTACGATTTCATTTGAACACGATTGCAAGTGAAACTATTCGAGACTCGGAATTAGTAGATTGTAGGAAGTCGCAAACACGCTCGGAGATATCTTATTGTTTTCTGAATATTAAATGAATTCATGCCTCGGCTTGCTTAATTTGTTTTTGTGCTCAACTGAGGAGATGTTTATGTGTAATGTTTATGCACAGTATGCGCGTTAAAAAAACGTTCGTTTATCATTATGCTTATATTTTTATTTTATTGTTATAGGAAGGAATTGCATCATCCATTGGAGAACAACCAATCAAAGGAATCGTAAATGTTGAGGCCGGAGCAAGAATGTCAGTTGTGGAAGCCATTAGGTAAGATACAACTTCATAATTTCAAAACTGGAAATTTTAAGATACCATTCGTATATCATGTATTTGGTTTGGAAATTTTGATTTTAAAATTAAGATTATTCTATATTTTGTAGCAATTTAGTTTTCGCCGGCATCACCGACCTCAAAGACGTTAAATGTAGCGGCAATTGGATGTGGGCTGCTAAATTGCCCGGTGAAGGAGCGGCTTTGTATGATGCATGCAAAGCTATGTGCAATCTCATGTCCGAATTAGGTAAATAAATGTTTTATTCGGTAAATGTCTTGCTCACTATTTGCATAAAGGAATCGCTGTGGATGGAGGGAAAGACTCACTGAGTATGGCCGCCAGAGTAGGAACAGATACCGTAAAGGCTCCAGGAACTCTTGTAATTTCGACTTATGCTCCTTGTCCAGATATTAGAAAGGTAGTCATTCAACTACATTTACGTTTATTATTGTTAATGCCACTATTTTAGGTAGTTACCCCAGATTTTAAAGCACCATCAATAGGTAAAAAAGGAGTTCTACTCTTCGTCGATCTTTCCCACGGTGATCATAGATTAGGCGGATCGGCTCTGGCTCAATGTTTTAGCCAACTGGGAAATGAGGCTCCAGATTTACATTGTGCCAAAGACTTACGTAATGCTTTTGCTGCTACCCAGGTTCTTATTAAAGATGGAGCAATTTTGGCCGGTCACGATGTCAGCGATGGAGGTTTAATAGGTATACCTCTCACATAAGAAATCTTTATATTTTCGAACTTTCCATAATTTAAGTAACTCTGCTTGAAATGTGTTTTGCTGGTCTGAGTGGAATGGACATTAATTTAAAACATAGACAGGGTAAACCTGTTCCAGTACTATTTTCAGAAGAAGTCGGTTGGGTTCTGGAAGTACTGGAAAAAGATGTGGGACATTGCTTATCCGTCTTTCAAGTAAGTTAATTCAGAATTATTTTCTAACTAAAATGTATACCTAATAATAATTTCCCCTTTAAGGGTTATCACGTACCAGTCTTTGATATTGGCAGAAGTGTGGGATTTGGAATCGAATCAACAGTAACCATAACAGTAAATAATACCACATTGGAAAGTACAGTGCTTCCATTAATGCGAAAGTGGGAAGAAACGAGTTATCAGTTGGAGTTACGACAGACAATTAAAGAATGCGCCGACTCAGAATTTCTAAGTTTACCTACAAGAAGTGAACCGAAATATCGATTAACTTTTGATCCGGATTTCGAAAGCGTTTTGAAAGAAGAAAAAGTACCCGTAGCGGTTATTCGAGAAGAAGGTATTCGAACAATTATAATTGCATGTCATCGGCTAAGAGCGTAAAACTTCTAAGTCCATTTTTGATACCTTTATAGGAAAACCATGCCATATATAAGTCTATGAGAGCAAGAACGGACCAACCCACTATAGTCCAATTTTGCTCTTTAAAAACTAGAAAATAATTCGATTCAAGAACGTTTTTTGAGTTGCCACATATTAATTTGATTGAGGTGATTAAGCCCATTTTTGCTTTATTCTTTGATTATTTTTAGACCCATTAATGCTATATTAGATACCGAAAAATTGTGGGTTAGTCCGTTGGTGTTCTTATAGCCTCATATAATTATGTGATATTTAAAAAAAACATTTCAAAAGAATTAATACCAGTTGGTGTTTATGTTATTATTTAAACGAAAAAAAAACATTTGTGAAAAAATTTCCATTTTTTCGAATTCCAGAAAATTAAATTTAGCAGTTTTACACTCTTGACCAAAGATATGTAAAAAGTTTGATTAATTTAAAGCAATTTTTTTAGGAATCAACAGCGATAGAGAAATGGCAGCCGCTCTAGTTCGAGTAGGATTCAAAGTCTGGGACATTACAATGCAGGATTTGTTAACTGGTAACGCTACTTTAGATCGATTTAGAGGCGTCATATTTCCTGGAGGTTTTAGTTATGCAGGTTTGTTTCATTCAACAGATGTATTTCACTCGTAATCAGTTTTATACAATATTTTGCTTAATGCACAAATTTGATAAGACAAGCAAATTGTAGTAGCATTTATTAACTGTATCAGCCAAAGTAGATATCATTTATGAAAATATTCATATGAGATGTAATTTCTATGTTTCTAATCGTTGCTTCTCTATATCCTACAGTTCCTCTATTCGATTAATATGATTAATGTAAGCTTATCTGATTATATTAGTTTACAGCGTTATTTTTCATGTTAATAGATGTATTGGGTTCGGCCAAAGGTTGGGCAGCCAGTATTCTATTCCACGACAAAGTCAAAGAACAATTCACTCGATTTTTCAATCGCCCAGATACCTTCAGTTTGGGTGTGTGCAATGGATGTCAATTAATGGCCTTGATCGGCTGGATTGGCACGCCCCTCGAAGACAAATATGCTATACCCGATATTATTCTCGAACATAACAAATCTGAAAGATTCGAGTGCAGATGGAGTACTATTAAGATTGAAAAATGCAAATCGATCATGCTTGAGGGAATGGACGATTCAGTTTTTGGAGTTTGGGTAATTTTTTTCTTGTTAAATCAGCTCAAAATTCCTTTATTAAAAAAATATATACTTGTATCAAAGCACGTTATGATAGTGAAGCTTTTTGCTGCAATTCTCATTGAAGAATCTTAAATTCCCTTTTTTGGTAATAGGTCGCTCATGGTGAAGGAAGATTTACGTTTAAAGATAAAACAATTTACGAAAAACTAGTAAAAAACGGTTTGGTTGCATTACGTTATGTAGATGATAATGGCGACCCTACAGAAGTTTATCCAATGAATCCTAATGGCAGTGTTGAAGGACTAGCAGGTAACTTTTTCGCAATACAATGCTTTCATAATTAATTGTAAGCCACGTGACTAAAAACATAGATAGTTATATATTCACCTGGATTTGTATTACTTGAAAAAACAGTAAAAGATCTCAACTGTTGTTAATGAACAAGTAGATGTACTACGTCACGGGGTATCCAATCATTTATGAACACACAGTAGAAATATGGATTTAAATGCTTTGCATTAATGATGCATTTCTGGATTAAAGGTGTTTGTTCCGCCGATGGACGTCATTTGGCTTTAATGCCACATCCTGAACGATGCGCACAACCATTCCAATGGCCGTACATGCCTCGCGATTGGATCCACTATCAAAAGAGTCCCTGGGAAAGAATGTTTAAAAATGCCTTCGATTGGTGCACGAACTATAAGTTTAACGTGGTTTATTACTAAGAAAAAATGCATTTCTTATGATAGTGTCCAATATTGTTACTGTTTTTTTTGTTTCATTCCTTTGTTATATATATATTTTTTATGAATATTAAAAGTTTAATATAAATTAAAAAAAAATTTGAATAGAAATATGAATAGGAAATAATCAAAAATAAATAAATACTAGATAAATATATTCCCATAAAAATTAACATAATCAGCACCATAATTCGGGTATAAAATCTATAAAAATATATAGTACGAATAAAATTGGTTTAAATAGTCATCTCATTTACAATGGACTGCCTTAAAAACCTTAATAAAATTGACAACTTGCATTACAATTTCTTGTGGTCAGTAAACGTAAACAGCAAACAATGTTTCCATCAAATTCACAAATGATCATAGGCAATCGTCTACTGGCAAGTGGATTTTTCTATTATTTTCACAGCCCCTCAATCTACTATCACTAATCAAATTCGGACAACTCATCCTTTTTTTCGCGAAAACAATAAGCGATTGGAAACTAACATAAAAAAAGTTAAAATCTACAAATTTATCACCAAACCATTATTTGAAAAAGAACCGCATTCTGCCAGTTGCTGTTTTAGCGATTAGTTTTAAGTTTCCATTTCAAAAACAGGAAGGCTGCTATTCTCAGCACAAAGAAAATTGCTAGAAGGGCCACAACATCAATCAAATAACTAGAATTGACCATGTCTAGTTCTTCCAAAGTTATTTGAGGCGACTTGAAGTGACAGTAACTGACAAAACACTTAAGTTTCACTCTGTCAAAACCGTAAGTGGCCAGTGCAGTTCCTTCGAAACCATATCTGATGTATGACAAATACGTTATCCATCGTAAGTATATAGGAATTGCATCAAACGAGACGAAAAATCCGGAAAACAGAAGGAATGGTACAGACATGACAGGCGCCAAAAACACTCCATTCTGAAACAACATTGTCGGTTATGTTTAAAAACAATTTTGTTGATTGATTTCTTACTTGAACGTTCATGGCGGCTCCGACAACCAACCCAACACTTTGAGCAACAAACGAGACCAATAGACATGCACTCAAAAACATTCCGAATCTGAACAACTCTCTGGGTTGATCCGTCATAAAATAAACGATTGTCACATAAATTACACAAAAGATCGTCTAAAAATTATTAGTCAGAAGAGCTAAACATTAAATTTAACAAAATGACCTTACCTGGAATGGCATATCCGACACGGTAATCGCAAAATAATAAGATCTTAATGAGTACCACCGATTAAAATGTTCCTTTAGCAGAACTGGCATTTCCAGAGGAAATGAAAGAATAGTAATTGTCATGGATGTGTACATAAGGAATAACATGTTGAAGAATAAAAATCCCAAGTTAGAGAGTACTTTGTTGCCGTCGTTTCCAATTTGCCAATACAGCGCACCAATAAGGAAACCAACCAAAATATGTGCGAATAAACGCAGATACATGAGAGTCTGTAAATATAATTTTCATTAAAATTTAGTTTTAGTTTTAGGAAATTTAAAATAGTACCCAGTCTCGTCTGCTAAACAATAAGGCCCTTTTTAAAATAATAAAAAACTGATTGAATTCACTGGTTCCATACCGTTTCGTGGGCATTTGTTCTGAATCGTCACCAAGCAAAGCCGAATTCGCGCTGGCTTTTTCCGAATCATCTTTGCCATTATCTAAAAGAGATATTTTTATTACAACTTCCCTATTCAAAAGTTGTTGCTTAGAAAACTTTATTAAACATTTATTATTCAAGATTTAAATATCTTAATATTAAAAGATATTTGAAATTTACCTCCTTTAGCAATATCATCGACAACACTAATGGGCAAATTAGGCGTGGTGGTGCTCCTATAAACAGGTTCGGAAATATCTTTATTCCAATCGGGCTTCGAAATTGCAACCGCGAGCGTATTCTTAATATCGTGAGCGTATTTTTCCGAATTATTCAGACCATCAGTGATTGCCAATTGAGGTAATGGCAAACCATCTCTAATGTCATCTTTGCCATTTTTAATTGCATTCACGAGCGTCCTNCAGTTCCTTCGAAACCATATCTGATGTATGACAAATACGTTATCCATCGTAAGTATATAGGAATTGCATCAAACGAGACGAAAAATCCGGAAAACAGAAGGAATGGTACAGACATGACAGGCGCCAAAAACACTCCATTCTGAAACAACATTGTCGGTTATGTTTAAAAACAATTTTGTTGATTGATTTCTTACTTGAACGTTCATGGCGGCTCCGACAACCAACCCAACACTTTGAGCAACAAACGAGACCAATAGACATGCACTCAAAAACATTCCGAATCTGAACAACTCTCTGGGTTGATCCGTCATAAAATAAACGATTGTCACATAAATTACACAAAAGATCGTCTAAAAATTATTAGTCAGAAGAGCTAAACATTAAATTTAACAAAATGACCTTACCTGGAATGGCATATCCGACACGGTAATCGCAAAATAATAAGATCTTAATGAGTACCACCGATTAAAATGTTCCTTTAGCAGAACTGGCATTTCCAGAGGAAATGAAAGAATAGTAATTGTCATGGATGTGTACATAAGGAATAACATGTTGAAGAATAAAAATCCCAAGTTAGAGAGTACTTTGTTGCCGTCGTTTCCAATTTGCCAATACAGCGCACCAATAAGGAAACCAACCAAAATATGTGCGAATAAACGCAGATACATGAGAGTCTGTAAATATAATTTTCATTAAAATTTAGTTTTAGTTTTAGGAAATTTAAAATAGTACCCAGTCTCGTCTGCTAAACAATAAGGCCCTTTTTAAAATAATAAAAAACTGATTGAATTCACTGGTTCCATACCGTTTCGTGGGCATTTGTTCTGAATCGTCACCAAGCAAAGCCGAATTCGCGCTGGCTTTTTCCGAATCATCTTTGCCATTATCTAAAAGAGATATTTTTATTACAACTTCCCTATTCAAAAGTTGTTGCTTAGAAAACTTTATTAAACATTTATTATTCAAGATTTAAATATCTTAATATTAAAAGATATTTGAAATTTACCTCCTTTAGCAATATCATCGACAACACTAATGGGCAAATTAGGCGTGGTGGTGCTCCTATAAACAGGTTCGGAAATATCTTTATTCCAATCGGGCTTCGAAATTGCAACCGCGAGCGTATTCTTAATATCGTGAGCGTATTTTTCCGAATTATTCAGACCATCAGTGATTGCCAATTGAGGTAATGGCAAACCATCTCTAATGTCATCTTTGCCATTTTTAATTGCATTCACGAGCGTCCTGGTATGTTCTCCATATTCACCACATGCGACTTCAATAATATACGAAGCTGGATTATGGTAGGAAGGACATTGCAGTCCTAATTGACCCAGAAATTCCACCAAACGATTGGTCGAGCCTTGATAGACGCATTGTCCGTCAGCCAATGTGTACAAATGATCAAACATTTCAAAGAGCCGGGCTGAAGGTTGATGAATTGTGCAAATAATAGTTCTGCCTTGATCTAAAAAACGAGCATAATCTGCATAAGATGTTATAAAAATTGTGTTATTTTACCTCTGGCCAGACTTTTAAGTAACGAAATACACTGGAAACAGGAAGAAGAATCCAGACCACTGGTTGGTTCGTCAAAGAACATAATTGGAGGGTTACTGACCAATTCCAAAGCTATAGATAATCTTTTCTTTTGACCTCCAGATAGACCGCTTGTCATGGTTTTCCGATGATCTATCAAGCCCAATGTGTCCAAAATGTCAGCAATCTATAGAAAAATATATTGATTACATTCAAATTTTGTTACTCAAGGTAAAAACATTTAATCAAGGTAATCAACTTAAATGTACTGAATTCAAGTTCTTACTATTGTTTCCCTATCTTCTTTAGATTTGTCTCCAATTTTCAATTTGGCGGCTACGCTCATAGCTTCATCAATGGTCAAATTGCCATGCAATTGATTGTCCTGTCTAATGTAAGCAGAAAGTTTGCGAAATTTACTTAGATTCCTTTCACGCTCGTTCATCATTATGTGTCCATTAGTTCCATTTGTTCTGTAAACAATAAAAAAAACGCTAACGTCAATAGAACGCAAACTGAATATAAATAAGCGGAAACATGTCGTTTTTCTTTTTTTTTTAATTTAAAATTTGTTCCAGACATACTCAGATTATCGTTTTATGAATAACTCACTAAACTCGTTTTTAAAAACCATTCTATGGGGTTAAAATCAGGTTTTTTAACTGGTTACTGATTTTGTTTTAGTCTTTCATTCAAGGGGAATGTAAAACAGACAAATCAATGATGGATAAAAATGACATCACTACAAAAAAAGATTTATCTGGAAAATCAGAATAACACTTTTAATTAAGTGAATACGCCATTCATTTTGTAAAATGAAGATTCACTAAGACACAACTTCCAAATGTGTGATGGAACAACAGCAAATTTACAAAATAAAATTGAAGGACTAGAAACTGACTAGCTTAATATATTATATATTATACCGAATTAAATTACCAATAAAAGAACATATGAAACGACAACAAAATGAAAATGAAAAAATGACATGAAATCACAAGAGTGAAATTTTATAGAACAGGCTTCTTCCAATAGTTTCTTTAAGTGAGGAATTTGTCATTTTTGGTGATAAATGTAATAAAGAAGAAAATTAATAAACGGGAAAGAAAGTTCATAATATAAAATTGAAAAGAAAGACGTATGGGAATTGTCATTTTCTCTTTTCAAATTGACTCCAAAGGCTTACTTCATATGGAGGTTTCAAATATTTCAACCCACAATACTAACGAAATATTGAAAATAATTAATGCATTAACATGAACTTGTTTTTATAAAACCCATAACATTAACCCCTTTAGGTCAAAATTAAAGTTTTGTCCTATTAATTTTTGTTGAATTAACTGGCAGGCAAACCATTGTTTATTAAATGTTTCACCAAGAAAAATTGCTTTTAATAAATTGGTAACATCGAATTTGAAATTTTATTAGATCAATACAAATTCACTGTAAAAGAACATTTTAATCATGTCAAAACACCCACATGGCTAAAATGTCTATGATAAGATTATATGTATATGTATAAAAAGAGAATTATTTTCTGATTTATAATTTAATTCTTTGTGATTGAACTCAATGATCGAGTCTCGTTTTTTTGTGGCATCTTTAAAGCACGTGTACTGAGTGGACGGCGCTCAAAGTCGAAAGTTCAAGTGAAGAGAGGCGAAATTATTTATTTATGCCAATGAATCAGCCTTGATATTCCAAACTATTTTTATCAAAATTCAGTAAACAATCGGTTTGGAGATAAACGTAGAGCGATGTATTCAGGGAAAAACATTAGTTATGTTTGTTCAATTTGTTACAAAGCTCATTTATAAAAAAACCTAGATATTTACTTATATGGGTATCGATAAGGCTAATCAGTAATTTCGACATATCCCATAGAGTTAATAATTTTTTATGGTACTGTTTTCGGTTAAATTAGCCTTGACATACTAATGACATTGATAAAATCCATCAAAACGAAAATTACATTTTAGTCATAATCCCCCCTCCATTCTAAAAAAAAGGATTTAAACCATAAAAGAAATTTTGATTTCAATTAACTTTGTGATTCCGAACCCGTTGATCTTGATCTTATCAATTTAAAAACTCATGTCATTATTATTAGGTAAATGTTAATCTACCAGAACTCTACTATCCTGGTAAATTGATTAAAATCCAGAAATGTGCTATTTGAAGATCGATAATACAGTTGACGATACCGTGGTCTGGGATCTGTTACACCTGTGCAACATATGTTAATAATGAATAATAATAAACAAAGTTCTGTTTATGTAGATTTTTTTAAATGATTTTGCATTTTATCACTTCCGACTGTAATCTATTAACTAAAAAGTTAAGCCATTTCGATACTTTCGTCTTTGCTGTTCGTCTTCTCCATCTCCAAAAACATCTTCTCCAATATGAACTAATGACAGATTTACTCAGATAATATACAAAAATTTGTTTTGTCATTTTTTCTATTGTTATTTAAATTCTTCGATCCATACTCTGTACAGACTAATTAAAGCGAAGAAAGACAATCTCGAGATAGTATTATGTTAATTTAAAGATATCATGGCAAAACTGTATAGTCGAATTATGCTATAAATTTGTTGGAATGCCATTGGGTTAAAACAAATTAATAAAAAATTTTGTTGAGAATTAAATAAACAATTCTTTTCGTTGTTAAGTTTTCTATTTATTATAAAGTCCTCGCACAAGAGTTGCATTAATTAAACAGAACACTAACAGAAATTGTCTTATTTCCTTGCCAACTTAAAGCACGAAGAAATATTCAGATAATGTAAGACACTCTATATTATTAAAACCATAATGTCAGTGGGTGCTCTTTAGCAAGAGCAATAAAAGGAAATCTCAGGTAGTGATGAACATAAATTTAAAATAAAAATCTTCAAGTTGAGTTTGAACCAATTAACCTTTGTCTGAGGTCAACCAGTTTGTCAGAGCTTGACGATTGAAATGACGCACTTTCGTGCGTACCTAATGGTCGCACAGCTCATAATTAGAAATGCTTCATGCGAATAAAAACTTCCTTTTCTCATATTGTAACCGTCTCAAATTTATTCTCTGCAGGTACTATTCCTATACAGAATTTTTCCGCGTATCGCTAATCTATTTCGATATAATAATCTTGTGATCCTTGCAATTGTCAATTTTCAATTTCATAAATAGAGGAGGGAAATTTGAGAAGTTTATTGGTTTAGAAAATTCATAAATATGACCATAGAGTGGAAAACAAACAAGGAATATACTTTCATAAAGTATTAACAAAAAAAATCTCTAGTCGTGTCGCTTAATGCATTGAAATCGCCAATGAACATTCATTTGTTCCATGTGGACTTGATAATTCTAATAATTTAATCAACTGGAAATGGTTAGAAAATTCCTGACAAATTAATGTTTTCGAGGAAGAGAAAACCCTAACAAATTTACGAATATTGAAATGGAGAAGATAAACAAAGCACAATTATATAAGAATCAGTAAGTGAACAATTATTACCACCAAGTAATATTAAGTTCAAGAAGAATTGCAACTTTCACAAATATATAGTTTAATTTTCAATCAGGGCTCAAATTCGGGAAAGTATTTACGGCATACCTGAAAACCCGATCTGTAAAAATTGAAAAACATATTTATACCAATAGGTTCGATGATGTATATATTCAAGAAAATCTCGAAAAATCACAAAATAATCAGAACGGCGCATCATGGCACGTGGGAAGTCCCAAATCAAAATCAATTGCATATTGATTAGAATATTTAGAGAGGAACCATTACAGTTCAACTAACGGGAAAAAACCAAAACCCTATTAAACCTCACGAGGAAACTATCAAGTATTACGATAGAAATTAACAAAAGTTAATTAACTATTTTTTAAACGAAAACAACAAAAATTAATGGAATAGATGTAATACATACATTGTTGTACGGTTCATTTTAATTCACCTTTGTTTCACTTACATATATCCGGTAAGGATGTTGAGTAATGTGGACTTTCCGGCACCTGAGGGTCCCATAATGGCAGTGAGTTCGCCTGATCTGAGTCGACCGCTGACATCTTTCAAAATTATCTTTTCCTCTGGAAAAAAATATTGGTTGATGCAAAAAAATATGTAAAAATATATTTTTAATAATGACGTAATGCACTGTGTGTTAATAACGTCTTGTTTTTTTTAATTAATGGGAAATCATTAATTACAATGTTACCAGGTTTTTTGATTATCAATAAACATGGAAAAATAATTATACTTTCAGACTCTTTTTCTATTCGTGCATTTTCTCAAAACGAAAATATTTTCTGTAAATTCAATAGATTTTATAGCATCGTTTAACTACATCCTTCAGAAACAAACAATACATAAACGTTCGATGAACTATTGTAAAAATACAAATTTAATGCTGCCTTTCCGCAGACCTCCGAAGAAATATTCTTTTGAAAAACCAATTGTCAGTTAATGGAATATAAGTCGGGTTAATAAGGTAGTTGACCTTTGTTTCGATTAATCAATAATATTAGAATGTGATTGACTTCAATTCGTTAATACTTGTAATCACCTTTCCAGACACAGTTTGTCTTAAAATATCTGAATAAATAGGAACATTACGTGAAGATACATATTGATATGCTCTTAGCCTATTGTGGAAAAACGAAAACGTTTGAATTAAAGATATTTTATTGTTCAATGTACTTTGTACAGCAAGGCTGTAATGTTATTTTGACTTTTTCAAACAAGAACATCCTATCTCGATTTTTGTTATAAATAACATTCGATAGTTTTCTTATAAAAAACTTACTGTAGATCAATCCAACCAAATTTTTTTAAAAGTTTTTTTATCAAAACGACATCATTGTCCAGAACTATTCAGAAAAATGTAGGTTTAAATATNAAAGTGCAACCAAAGGAAAACGCTATTAGTTTTTTCAATGCGAACATTTTTAAGTCATTTTGTTTTCATCTCCGCTTTTGACAATTTTGAAATAATATCCTCAAAAAAGTGGAAGTGAAACAAAAGATAACTATCAAAAAATGTTTGTATAGAAAAAAGTAAGTTTACGTGTCCGAGGATTTTGGTCGCAAATGCTCTGAGTCTCAATTATTGATATTTTCAATCGCAAATTTCTCGATAACTGTTGAGTTTACATATAGTTGTATGTTTATCATTTGAAGCAGAATTCAACAATTAAGTAAAAAGTACGTGTTTAATTTAAAATGAAATTTGCTGTTATAATTGGTTTTTCGACTACTCTATATGTATATGTACATGCATAGATTTACTATTGAAAAAACAGCAGCCAAAAAATAAAATTGATGTGTCCGAACGTATTACCAAAAAACAAACACTTAATTTTTAATGAAATTTATTCCATGTACTATCGGCAGCAAAAGTGGCTACCCATGTTAAGGGTGAAATTCGCTTGATGCGTATTCCGAACCGCCGTTCATAGATATTCTAATAAATGCCGACACTCCTTTGATTTCCCTCAAAATGCCGACTTTTTCACTACTGATTTTAAATGCCGGCATTACCGACCAATACAAACACCTATGTCGCGAGAAATATCCCCAAACTAAAAAGGTACAGAATGCGGACTCATCGATAACATATGTTATTGTCAACTATGCACTTTCTGTTTATATAAAAGTAAATTAAAACATTTTAAAGGTAATTAATAGAATTGTGTTAAAGCGGTAGCTGTTCGATTTTATAATTCAATTTATAATCTAAGTTAAGTTTTGTATTTCTTGCAATAAAGCTTTTTTTTTAAATATATGAGTCGTCTAATTTCAAAAACGGCCATTTCCAAGTTTTATAAAAAAATAGTTAAATACTACGTCAGTTTATTCCAAATTTTATGAACTATTGAACTATCAATGGAGATGGCCGCTTTTGAAATTAGACGATTCATATCTTCGTCAATTAAAAACATAATTCGCGATTTCAGCGTCTTAGAATTTGAATTTTTTAATAGGCGGCATTTTCATTTATGTTGAGTGTCGATAAATAACTTAAAGAAAATTATATTCGCAGCTGCATAAAAGTAAAGACCCATAGCAAACGATTTTATTTTCAAAGTGGGTAGCCACTTTTACTGCCGATAGTACATTGGTGGCCGCTCACTGTATATTGTTGCGATTGGGTTTGTGACTTTACGGTTTCTTTTGATTGTGAATGCCGGAATCTTCCACTCATTGTCAGTGATGAATAAAACTCGGCATTATAGTTTTCTATTAATTTTAAATATCTATTTAAATTTAAAAACCTTGACTTACTTAAACTTGTGTTCCAATTTCTATTTAAACTATAATCAGTAACCACTTCAAACTATTGGGATTCGTTTTTAAATAGCTGGACTGTAGGAATTCAACTGTTAAGACTCAGTGGTATTTGTTCATAGTTACAACACTGGCACAGAGAATGTCTGACGGCTCTAGATTCCTATGTCCGGTGTTTTAAGTTTCCTCAAATATTATTGTTTTCTCGTTAGTTAAATGTTCCTTTATACTATGTATAGTAGCTCTGTAGTGTTATAAAAAATGTATACGAACATTGCAACACTTGATTCTATTATCTTTTATATCCCCGATTTTGTGTGAATGAAATAAAAGGTTTGAATTTACCTCCAGTTATCAAATAATAAAAAGATACGTATCAGGATCAAAGGTCTCCACGTGTAGTACTACACGAGCGGTCAGAGGGAGAACAAAGCGAGATGGATAAGAGGAAAAGATCTGTTTGAAAATCAAAATAGCTTTTGCGACAATATTATACATATGTATGTATGTGCATATGATTTATATGTATATGGTAAGTCGCTATAAGCACTACAAGCGCGGATATTTTGAGAATTTGCGGATGATCATGACATCTTTTTCTACATTACACCTCTAAAACGTTCTTTTTTCAGATTTCCAACTGTAGCGAGACCCGTTTTTTAATTGGCAATCCAATCATAATCGATTTTTTTTTCTCAGGAACAAAAAAATAGTGCAATTTTACTGAGTTTCATCAGGAGAATATAATTGCCACTCTTATTTCTTTTGTACTGCCTTATTCAAAGGACAGTCCTTCCAAATAAGGAATTTAAGATAAAGGTCTGTAAAAAACACTTACTCAAGGTTTTATCGATTTCCAATTTTGTGCTACATAAAACTACATAAACAAACCAATTTTAATTGGTAAATGTCTAAAGAATTAGAAAATCAACCTTAATTCGATAACTAATTGCAATTTACTTGTATGAAACAGCAAATTAACAACCCAAGCAACGTGAATTACTGCTTGACCCTTCACATCTCCATAATAACAATAAAAAGATGATTAGGTACATTCTTCCCAAATTTCCTTTGATTTAATTTCCGTTTCATGAGATATTAGATCTAATCGCGGTAAGGATTCTAAACTAATTCTGAACCGGTTTAAGCATTTTGCGCTTCGCGCTTCCGTAGGCTGTCAAAAATCGTAACTCCGAACGTCAATTCTATAGAAATTTCCCTAGTTTAGAGCAATTTGAGCATGTCAAGTGATGTCAAGTAAACTTAACACGTTGGCCACGGTATTAAAAATTCTGTTTTTTACTCTTATGTATTATCGATCTCTAGGGACAGATATTTAACTATTTTATTTGAGAGAATAAAACTTTATAAACTTATTGCTATATGTAACTTTTCTTTAAGCCAAAAAATGAACTAAATTAGACGTTTCGCACCTGGAACAATTTTTTTTAATCGAAAGACATTGTCGGTCCCCGGTGATGAATACCGCAGTCAACGTGGTAAACCAAATCTAGGCAAAATTTGGAAGTCATGAAAATCTTTTTCTTTTGCTTTTTATACTAGTGATTAGTGCAGGTTAGCAGCTTTGCAATAGGGAGATATGTTTACCAAAGAAGAAAAAATGACCTCGGAATCTTTCAGATAAATCGTTACAACATTAAGAATAGAACCCGTACCGTGAACGGACCAATTATTACATTTATCTATGATTCGCAACGTTGTCAGTTCACGAACGAATCACTCCAAATCGAACCGATTTAGTTTACGAGCAAATTGAAATCGCTGAGCTGTACCTTTTTTTCCGAATTGCCGAACGGTCACTTTCAATCATGAACCGATCACCCAACTCTATAGCTGATTATTAAACCATAAATTGACAGATGTAATTAATAACCATTTAAAGAACAAGTTTCTTATAATTTTAATATTGATTTTGTCAAATTTAATTACTTTTATAGAAAGATATTTTGGTAACCTTGAAACTTTATATTTTGTTAAATTTAATGTAATCGTTCACCTTTGAGACACATATTTGGGTGAAACCTTAATTGGCCTGAAAATAAATAACATGGTTTTTAATTTTTTTTCAAAATTTTCATTTTAAATATGCTTTTTCATTATTTAATGGTATTTTAACGTGAACGTAAGAACGCAATATAGTGTATGTATGTCCCCAATTTATCTTTTAATGACCTCCGAATAAGCAGTTTTTCATGCAAGAATTACTAGAAAACTTAACTTTAATAAGTAATATTACGTACCAATTATTGTTGGTCAATAATATGTTTTTTTTCATATCCATTGAAGCACTAGTAGTATATTCTTTTACAACGTTTCAATCTAAGGTACTCTGTCACATACGAGAATATTAAATAATTGTTTTTCAACGCTGGCCGCTTCCTTGAGCACTGTGAATTTACACAAACTCTCTCTTTTGGCTCGGGGTATTTCGAGCCGATTAGGTAACGACACCACACAAGACTGCTAACGCGAAAATATATACTTAATTTGTTGAAATCCTGTCAGACAAGCTTTATTGATGTAGCGAGTTGTTTCTACGATGACCCATGATAGACCTTTTTTTTATATAACAATCTAGTATTGGAAAAACAAGTATCTTATTTTCGATTGTCGAATAATCTCGTTTTGTTTATTTGGCGACCCGACATACATAATTTGTACGCTGTTTCAGACTTGTATTTACAACTTTTCAACAATCGATTAATACATTTTGAATGTATAAACTCTCTAATTGCTCAACAATTGATGGCATGAAAATATTGGGAAAGATTTTGGACCTGAAATGGAGCCACTTGATATGTGAGAAAAACCATAGGGCAGGACAGAACCATAATAAAGAAAAAGGTCAAAGCCAACTGATAATTTTTTGTACATGATTTGGATTTATTTTAGAAAGTTGTATAACAACGTTGTTTAACGCCCTTAAGTGACGTTAAAGGTTACTATTTCATCAAGGTCCTTCGCCCCAACAAGCTAAAGCGGCGCTTGTTCGCTGTTCCAGTAGTTAAAGCTATTTAAAATTCATTTTAATATTATCGATAGTAGAAAATACCGATATTCAATAAAATCGATAACTCATGCACCATACTATCTGAAAATTAAAATGACTTTTTTGTGTTGTTATTACGGAACTTGGCGCGATATTCTGAATAACATTTTGTAAAATATTAATATTTGTTTCGAAGACAATTCAATAGCGTTTCTTTTAGTGTCTCTACTTTTAAGTTATGAAAAAATTAAATCATTCATTCATTAAATATATGAATTGTAAGGTTAAGTTATCTATGTATTTTTTATGTATTTTCATATATTGTTAATATTGTATTGTTCATGATGGAAGGTAAGATTTATAATTTCATAATTTACCTTTATTAATGTCAATTTTCAGACGATATGGAGATAGAAATTCCCGAAGTTGAGAATGACATCAACGACACAGCAAATAATCAACTGGAAAAAGAAGACCACAGTGAAAAGACAAGCCCACGTAGTTCTCCAAGTGTACATAATAATGATGATGATGATGATGATGACGGTGGTACATGTCCAGTTTGCTTAGAAGCTTGGACGAATTGTGGCGCACACAGAATATGCTCACTAAAATGTGGACATTTATTTGGGTAAAATAATATTTAAACAAACGTCGTTTACTTTTAATTGAAAATTTCTATTTAACAGTCACAAATGTATTTTGAGATGGTTAGACTCTCAATCGAAAAAAACTTGTCCCACTTGTAAAAAATCAGTTAAAAGATCAGACATTCGATGTATTTATGCAAAAAAGTTAATTGCGGTTGATAATATGGAACTGGAGAACATGAGAATGCAATTAGAGCAAGCTGTGATGCAAAAAAATGCCGCGCTACAAAGTGTTTCGAAATACATAAGTAGAGAACAAGTTTTGAAAGCCGAAATTGAACAATTAAAGAAGAAAATTCAAGAATTGAGTTTAGGTAAATTAGAAAACAATTCAATTTAGAGACTAAAAATGGTAAAATATCTCCTTTACAGGTGGTAAACAAAGTGATTTGCGTTTAACATTACAAAGTCCTGTTAATAGAATAAGACTGTATTTGGAGAAAAACATTGAAGTGTGTAATAAAGTTAATTGTCGAGATTGTAGGGTATTTGATATATCAGGTAACGATCATCTGTTATGTTACCTTTAGCCGAATTTAATATTTTCTGTTTAGTTCCTCAAGATGTCATATTAATAGCAGCAAGATCCTCTACAGACTTGTTTGGGGGATTTGGTTTAAAAAAGCTGTCCTTAGCAAATTATAAACCAATTAAATATGCCCCTTTACATGCTCAACCAATAAGAGACATGTGTATTAACTCGGTTGAAGATAAGATTTTGACAGTGTCTTCAGACAAGAAATTTAAAGTAAATATATTTAACATTAAATTTATGAAGAAGTATTATAAAATATTAAAATTAAGATCACGGAGATACAAAATATGCAGACAACATCTACAGTAAATTTGGATTCTGCTCCTTGGGCGTGTTCATGGAACCCAAGCAATTTAGATGAACTAACTATTGGCACCCAAAATGGAACCATTAATATTTACGATATTCGGAGGTTACAGGAACCAGTGTCTACATTTATAGTTCCAGGTAAGAGTTACTTCGTAGAGAAGCCTTTTTAGAACTTTTTAAAATTACAAATTTTAGGTGATTTTAGTCCTGTAGTATCTTTGGTTGGTATAAAAGAAACGTCGAAATCTGATATTTTATTAGTCGCCAAGTTGAATTCTGTATGGGCTTTTGAAAGGCATTCAGGTCTGTTAATGGTAAATTTAAAAAGTAATACATATTTAATAATTGCATGTTCTTTAAAGATAATGCGTATAGTAGACATCTCTTGCCTCTGGAAGGCCCATTTCTGTCACTTCGTTATAATCAAGATTTAAAACAAATTTTGGTCAGTTCCAGACCAAACAGTCAAATAGCATTTGCAAGACACACAGTTTGTTATTTGGAAAAGGTAAAAAAAATCAAGTGAACAACATCAAATCAGTTAAAAAATATTTGTTTTTTGTGTTGCAGACCACAGATCCAGATAAAATTTCCTGTAACGTTGTTTATAATTTCAAAGGTGGTAGTACAGCAAAACTGTTAGCGAAAACTTCTTGCTTTCTACCAGATAACATAGTTGCCGCTCATCATGAGACTAGAAAAAGTATCTTGTTGTATAGTATTAATACTGGCGAAGAGGTAATATTAATTGGTGGGAAAATAATGTCGTTTCTTAGCTTTGCATTCTAAACTTTTACCGAATTTATTCAATCAAGTAACACAGAGCTAGAGTTTTAGAGCGAATAAACATCTATTAGATCGCTGCTTGATTTTTGAGTATTTTAATTTTTTTAACAGTCTGAATATCAGAAAAATAGTAGTCCCACGATGATAAATGCGTTGAGATAATGCTGGATAATACAGAGAGATTTGCTATTTTCAAATTGCAAAGAAAAAAGAAAAACATTGCAGAATGTAGGGAAATGGAAATTGTAGGTTTTTATTACGTCCTTGTTTCCCTCACTTGTCAACTTTTTTTAATTTCCCCCAGATTTGTTTCGGATGATGTCACATTTTAGAGATTGACTCCAATGTTTAAGAATTAATGTGATTGAAATTGATCACAGGTAGAAGAGGGGCCAAAAAAACTTCTACCAGAATTCAGAAACAATAAAGATCTTCCATCACCCCAGCAAAAATTACGGGAACTGTTGAGAACTGTAAAATTTTGATGCATTCACTTGATCGGATCAGCATTTGTTTTAGCTAATTAACTTTTCCAATCAGAAATCCCTGGAATTTTGGCACATACACCGCAAACGATCTGTTTTAACATGTACGTGCAAGTAATCCATAGAATGGCCTACGGAATACTAGTTTAGATTGTACTTTAGAAATGTCAGTCAGAGATGTAGATGACACTTCACAAATATCAGACCTTTAAATGCTTCATGTGTCTTATGTCCTGGCTCCAAATTTATGTCTTATGTGTTGCAGTCTATAATTGACAAGAGCATGGGACCTACAGACTACCTAGGCAGTGACTTCCTCATTTTGTCACTCTGAAACAGTCCATCCGCAACTGCGTTTATTCGAATCTTGAAGCCTTTAATGCTCTTTGGCTGGCCCACTGATTTGCTAAAAAACATTAAATGAAATCAACACACGTTCTTTTCAAGAAATATATCTTCTATACCCCTAGATTGTCAAATAAATAGCTACGGTTTTGGAATCTACCCTCAAAACAGTGTTTAACACAGATACCTGAAGTGACATAATTTTCATGAAATGTCAACACTTACTCCAAAACTGAAAGAGTAATACATCTGCGTAAACGGGACAAGGTTAAAAAAAACAATAGATAGACATTATTTTCCGACCAAAATCGAAAGTTTTTACTTGGATTTGTACGAATTAAATATATCATTTTTAGGTTGGTTCCTGTCCAACCCATGATAACTTGGTCTTGGACTTGAAAGGACTGGCAACTCCTAGTGGCAAATTTTTGACTTACCTCAATGAAAAAAGAATGGAATTTTTCAAATTTAATGCGTCATAAACTCGAGACTATTTGAAAAAAAACTATTGCTCAAAGACTGTTATGATGTTAATTACAATGTTATATAAAAATCACTGTTTTCATTTTTATTTAAGTTAGTTCAATATAGTACACTTTTTTAAATCAGAGAAAATTGTTATAATTAAATACATTTATTTACAATAAACAACTTAACTCAATTATATATTTACAAATTCATAGTCAGGCCATGCAGTGACTATTGAAGATTTTAATTTGGGATTTCATTATCTGGCAACAAGAAATAATAAACACTCAACACACTTTATCATAAATTAAATAAAAGTCTGATAAGAACACTAATTAAAGTGGAATCGAAACTGGAAGGGACTCCCATGGAAATTATTAAAATGATGGAAATTTGCGTGCATATTTTGTTTTCCCGATTCGGGATCTAAAGGATCTTCACCGCTATCAAATTGACGACGTTTTTCCTCGTCCGTTAGGACTTCTTTGGCAGCCGCTATGTCTACAAACTTCTTTTCTGCGATTTTCTTCATTTTTTCATCAGTCTGATAATTGTCTGGATGCCATTTTTGAGCAGCTTTTCTATAGGCTTTAATAATTTCTCGTTTGCTTGCTGTTCTTTTTACACCTATTAAAAAATTTATGTATTCAAATAAATATCCATGTTCGTTTACATTGACTTACCTAGAATTTTATAATAATCTCTTCTTTCGGCTTGCTTTTGTCGATTTTCTGCTTTGTTTAAGCCTTCCTTGGCCTTTTCTAAATGCTTGTCCATTTCTAAAGCTGCTTTAAAGTCTCTAATAGCATCGTCGTACAATTCTGATTGAAGATACGCTTCAGCTCTATCACAGAATACATTTGGCTCCTCATTCATTTCTAAAGCTTGAGTACAGGAAGCTATAGCTTCATCAGTTTTTTCTTCATTCACGTATGCACTACACAGGACACGTTTTGCGTGGAAAATAATTTGACGATTTTCCTGCTCGTTTTTAATTACTTTTAATCCAGCTTCAATACCTGGAAAATAGCATAAGTAAGTAGTATTAAAATCACCATTAACTCATGACAATCATCGACTTACTAGCTTCATAATTGCCATTTTCCAATGCAATTTCTGCATCAGCTAAAAACTTTTCGATTTTTTTAATTTTCTTATAGAAATCGAAACAATTTTTATGTTCTGGATCTAATTTTAGGCATTCCCTTATAGCTTTAAGAGCTTCAGTGGCATGCCCAATTTGATATAACATTTTTGACAATTTTAAATAGCCATCCGTATTGTCACTTAGCAATTTTGTGCTTGCCTTAAAATCTGAAATAGCAGCCACCTCATCACCTGTTGATAAAAGTAATTCAGCTCGGAACTCATACAAATCTGCAGCCCATGGGCTCAGTTCTATGGCATCATTTAGATAATGTACTGCTCTAAAAATGTCGTTATGAGCATAATAATATTCAGCGTTTCTTCTCCGTTCCTTAGCAATATCAACTTTTTGAATTAATTCATTCGCTTCTGCATTGTACGGATCTGTCTTTAGTACATTATAAAAGTCTAATTGGGCAAGATCGTAATTGCTTTGTTTCAAATGAATTATGCCCCGTTCTATTCGGGCTGCAGTGAAATCTGGTTTCAGTTCTAACACTTGATTAAAGTCCCCTAATGCATTCTTTGCTTTGCCCAGAGCTAACAGGACAGTTCCTCTTTTGAAATATGTCAAGTAGTTGTTTGGATCACCGTCCACAGCCGCATGATAATGACTTAGTGCATCTGCTAATTGCCCCTTAGACAAAAACTCCTTACCTAACTCTAGATGTTTATTTATCTCAGCTTGAGATAGACAGTCCGATACATCAATTAGAGTTTCAAATGCCAGCAGAACCAAATATGGAGTGAATCTCATCCAAGCTCCACCGCCCATAATATCACTAAACACTGGACTGGTCATTTTTTTAATACAACTTTTCGACTATTAGTTGCTTCGTTCAAATAATACCAAATACTATTGACATTTTGCTTGTGCATGCAAGATTTAAAATTTTGGTCGTGTTGTCAGCTGATTGGTCCAAGTATCCGTCCCTTTACGTCAACCGTATGACAGTTGTTATGTTGTTGCACGCTGTGTTGCCAAGCTTTAGTTGTGTGTTTTTTGAAAGACAGTATAATTTGGCAATAGTAGAAGGATGAATCCGTCAATTTTTTGGAGGAAGAAGAAATTTAATGGGTTTCTAGACCAGAGTGGGACCGATATTACGGAATACATTAGGGTTCTTTTTATTAATTACAATTAGAATATTCTTATATATACAGAGTATAAAGTTAGAATTAAATAGTAATTAAATCAACAAAAACTGGCTAAGTAGTCTAAGAAACACTAAAAGAAGAATTGATAATTTCACACTATATTTAAACTTCAAAATTTGAAGTTTAAATGTCAATTTTGAAATGTAAACATGTCATAGTTTGATAACAGTCAAAAACTTTAAAAACTTTCGAATATTAGTTGATATTAATTAGTTTTTAATATTGTAACGGACAATCCTAAAAAAAACTTATAAAGGTTGGGTCATCAGGAAATGTTCTGAGAATGGCTGATGGAGTAAATAGTATTATGAAAAAAGATGATATTTCGAGTAAAGGAAATCGTGTGACCGAATTTGGGGGTTCGGAAATTGCACAAGAAAGTTCCATAGATGAATTTGCGGCTCCAGAAGCAAAATTTGAGTGCCCTATTTGTTTGTCGTGGCTTAGAGATCCGGTCTTAACTTTTTGTGGACACAGATTTTGTAGAGTTTGCATATATGAATGGTTAGAGTAAGTGTTTTCTTATGAAATAATTTACAAATATCTGTTACAAAAATAGTTTTATAGTACTACAAGTTCATTCATATATAAAATATATAATTAAATTTCCTAGATTCCTACGTATGTGTATGAGTCATCATCATAATGATCTCATCTGATTTCGATGTGATTTATGTAAATTTTTTGGATAAATCATCATTTGTGTATGTATGTTGTAGAAAAGAAAATGCTTGTCCCGTAGACAATAAGAAATTGAATAGAGATAAGGATATTTTTCCTGATAATTTTACAAGAAGAGAAATATCTCAACAAAGAACCAAGTGTCCGAACATTATAAGAGGGTGTTTAATGGAGTTGTCGCCCTTAGATGTGGAATCTCATTTATTAGTTTGTGAGTTTCAGTAAGTCTTTATCTATTAAAAGTAGACGTAAGTAGATGTTTAAAATATGTATAATGAAATTTGTAGGTGTCCAGAACTGCCCGATCATGAAAAGCTTAGATGTACATTTGTTAATGTAGGTTGTTTTGAAAAATTTGAAGATGAACCAGAACTTCAAAGACATCTGGAACAAAATATTCAACAACATTTAACAGTAAGTTTAGAAAAATCTAACTGCAGTAACTATAATAATTATTCTTAATTTGACAGCTTCTGAGTCAAGCTTATGCAAAAGTAAATGAGGTTCAAAATAATGATAGTTCGAGTTCAGCATTGGCTCAAGCAAACTTTTGGGATCCTCCGCCTAAAGCAGGCGCATCATCAACCCAGGTGGTCCCAGATGAAAATTTGCAAAATTTATTAAGGTAGATTAGTAATAAACTCGCAATCTATTAGAAAAACTTCAATTTACACGACATAGCAAATTGCTGTAACACATATTTATAAATTTCTAACAAATAAGTCACATCTCTCTCAAGTTAATCAGATGTGCTCTGCTACTTTCACTGTTTTATTCATTAAGTTGCCTGGACGATATTATAATATCATTTACATAAAATTACAAGAAAGAAGTTGTGTTCAAGAGTATGGCTATTGGCAAAAGTAAATATTTTAATTTTAGAGCTCTGTATGAGAAGATCATTTTTCTGGAACAGAAAGCAAGAGAACAAGATATAATTCTATCAAATATGTCTGAACAAATATCCAGCCATGTCAGTACCATTTCGAATTTTCAACAACGGTATTGTAATGGATGTTTCATATGGTACTTTAATGATTTTAAGGCTAAAATAAAATCAATGCGTGACAATCCTAGATTAATGCATTACAGCCCTGGATTCTATACGAGTTCCTATGGTTACAAGTAAGGGTTTTCCTGTAAATTTTCTACTAAAAATAATGATTTTACTTTTTCTAGATTGTGTCTGCGAATCAATCTTTCACCAAGAGATAACAATTATCTAGCAATTTTGTTTCATGTTATGAAATCTGAACATGATCAAGCGTTGGACTGGCCTTTCTGTGGTCGACTTTCTATTACTATAGTACATCCCTTGTAAATATTACTGACCTGTTTATTCTTCAAGTTAGTTATTTAATGAAATTTTAGTCAGTCTTACAAGAATATAAAGGAAACAATGATGTCCCGACCAGAATTGCAAGCATTTAACCGTCCAATGCACGATTTAAATCCAAAAGGATTTGGATATACCGAGTTTGCTTCAATTGAAGAACTATTTGATCAAGAGTTTATTGCGAATAATCAGTTGATTATTAAGGTAAATGCGCAACCAGTATAAATTTTCCTATATTATATTAAGAAAGAATCTCAAATATTTTGAATACTTCTTAAAACGTTGTTTCTTCACTCAATTGGTGATGGTGATTATTTACATTCCATTAATATTTTATGTTTATTGAGTATTAATTAAATGTTGTATATTTTATTTTGACTTTTGTTTAAAACGTTTTCCTGGTTAAAGATTATATTGTGAGACGGTCATATAATGATAGACTGTCTCATTGGAAGGATGAATAAACAAGTCCTAGCGGTGGAATGATAGGTAGGCTTTTTCGAGCCTTACAAGGATTAGACGCGATCAGTGTAATTTTACTTTAAGGTCTTTCTGTAAGGGATAGTTAAAAAAACTACTTACCATCTAAATTGATTCACAACAAAATTTCTGAATAACGCAAAATATAACGAAAAGAAATTGTACGTGGGTTTGAAATATTAATAGAAAAAATGTAAAATGTTGTCTTGAAACATCAAAAACTGTTAAAAACACAAATATGACATATGAATCGGTGATTTGAGAAACAGCACATGTCATATATTTAACCATTTTTGGTTTATATGATATTTTATATCTTTACAGGTAAACACATCGATTGGCTTACAAAAAAATATTATTGCTATTATTATTATTATTATTTAATATGTATTGTCAATGCGTTCAGAAACATGACATGTGCTATTTCTAAAGGCAACGACAAATAAAATATAATGCATTACTGAAATGGCCAACCATAAAAAATGAAGAAGCATGAATAATAAATAAATATTTAATAAAGGTATTTTGCTAAAAACCTTGCAGTCTTTTAAAATTTTATCCATTCATTTTAGAAACATCACACGTCACAGTCAATTTAAATATAATATTGTTTTAACTTGAAGGATTTTCTTTAAATTAGACATTTTATTCTATCTAAATAGTAAAAAACTAACCCTTTTTACTTTTCGAAAATGAAATTTTATCTAACGAAGTAATTATTAAGTTTTTTTCCTCTCCTATAAAATTTGATTTTTGTGACATGTGCTGTTTCTCAAATAACCGATTCATATGTCAAACTTGATGGTGGCTTTGGCTGTGTATTGATGTTTGTGAACATTTTCTAGCGTCTTGTTCCTAAACTTTCTTCTACCTTAAGCGGTAATAGCTTTAAATTTAGAAGTATTTCTTATTTCCTCTAAAATAAAGCAAATCTTTTTTTTAATAGACAACGATTTTATTACTTTGAGCGATATTTTGTTTTGCTTCACCGTTTGAATTAACTGAACATAAAAAAATATAAAATCGAATATTTGATACAAAAACTTAAATTTAAATAAACATAATTTGTGCGATACATAAATAACTAATAATATAGGAAAAACAATTAACTATACAGACTAATTGGGAGATTCCACTTGATTGTTCCCTTTTAGGCTTTAACATCAAAAAATATAATAAAATAAATAACTGATTAGTATTTAATTAGTCATATCACATCAACAACAAAAAGTTAACACATATTATTCACATTTGTTTGTCACGACTTAGAAAGAAATCTCCCAAAAGGCCTATAAAAAAATAAAATTCAAGATCATTTCTTTGGATTCAGCGAGAGTATTATTAGTTTATTGCAAACAAGCTTGAATTTTTTCGATCCATTCTTGTGCAGATGCGGAATCAGATGCGAAAAAATTGTAGGTCCGCCGACTTGTGCGCAACTGAAAAACAAGCGTTTAGTTATTATACTGCATTATGTATACTAAGTATAAAAGTTTTTTACATCGAAAAACGATTTATCATCGGTTTTCTTAGGTGGCCCAGGTGCAGGACTAGCAGAATTGACTGACATGACTTCAGCCAAATCTAAAACGATTTATAATTAGATGAAATTTGGGAAAAAAAACATAATATTTTACCAATATATCCTTTGCAATGCGAGTCTTCCATGGCATCATAGTACCTTAATTGATGTTTGATAGAATCAAGAACGAACCATCGTTGTTTCCAACCTTTTAAAAGTGCACCTCTCTTATAAAGATATCCCTCATGGGTGCGGTTTTCAGCCACGTTTGACGAAAATTGTTCATAGTATTGCTGACTAGATGTTTGACGTGCGCTTCCTAAAAAATATTATCACATAAAATCATGGTAAATAGCGAAAATTATTAAAAATACGAAGAGTACTCCAAAAGTCTCTGTAAAAGACAAATACTTAATTTTATTTTTCACAGTAACTTCCCCTATTGACCAATTGTACGATAATTATAGGTATAATATATAAGCGGTTTATACATTTTTGTCTCGACAAACCGATTTTAAAGCCATAGCTCGAAAAAGCTCGTCCAGGATTTCCGTCGTTTATGAAACCGTTGTTCCGGAATAAAAATCTCTATTATAATCTTTTGCTATGCCAAAATATTAACTATACCACATTTAATCGGAGGACATATGAACATTGATTTAACGTGCTTTTAATGCGCCATACTTGGTTAATTAGGTAATTGGGACAGTGATACACGATATGATTCTAAAACACACGTTAACGGTTTTTTATGCGCATCTAATATAATCTTAACCAAATTATTATTATAATATTATAAATTAACTGAGTGAACGCGTGGTAGAACGCAGGTTTAAAGCAAGTCTCATAATTCGTTTCTGTTGACCACGAAAAATACCAGAGAAAATTACATTAAATAACATACACTGATTTTAAGCAATCCACTTATCATTGTACTGTCATAATTTACCTGAACTAACAGATCCGTTATCACCACTACTAACTTGCATTGTTTGAGTGGCTGAGGCGTCCGAAATAGTTTTGTATTTAGTACAATTATTTGGAACGCCTTCGGTACATTTTTCATGACAACTGTAGCCACAATCCATACACCTCATTCCGGTCTAAAAAAATGTTGTAATTCAAGTCTGAAACCAACATAGTTTACATCGAAGTTATTACCTTAACCGGTCCCCAAAGAAGATTTGAACAGGAATCACAATGAGTAGGAGTGGTATAATTGTAGCGCTCAAATCTATGTGGATGTGAATACATTAAAGACGCTTCGGCCGCTCCAACCATTTTCCCTTTTTAATTTGAAGAAATCAATTAAAATCTAATTTGATCAAAGAAATTAAATTACCTCTCATTAAAATTTCTAAAGTAGATCGTTTATGCACGAGTCTTCCGTGAGATCTGACCAGGGCGGTGCTGAACGAATCGTGACGCTAAATATAAAAGTTAAATGTTCCGTTTTGCTTATCAATAATTCACAGATTACTTACCATTAAAGAATCAGTTAATGGGACGTCCAATTTATCCCAGAGAACTTTCCATTTTTGTGGCAAATGACCCAACTCGGATTCTAACTTGTGTATTTCTTCAAGGATGTGGCTGAAGGCGTCCGGCACTACTTTATTCACGCAGTCGTAACTAAATATATATATTAAATCAAGAAAATTCACCTTTTGGTAAACTATTATACCCAAGAGCAACAACTTGTCTAGATGATTTGCTCGAACCGTCTGCCGCCTCAGCCTCTTCCTCTTGTTGCGTATCCAATTGGATGATTTCTGGATCGTAACTAGGACCATGATGTAGATCTTCATCTAAATAGTAACTCCAAATCTAAAAGAAACCTTACACTGTTTCATTTCTAATTGCATTTAGACTAAAGAAGAAGACTTACTTCCAAACATGGCAAATAACTTTGCGGTCTTAAAACAGGATGTTCAAAATCAGGAGTGTACATAAAATTAAAAAATAACGGATTTCTGGCATGTTGTTTCTCAATGTAATCGAATACACTCTGGCCTAGATTCATTCCTTGAATGGTACTACATAGTCTTCCTCCTAAATGGCGAATATTCAAATTTAATTGTTGTTATTACCTTATTATTTCAATTACCTGGGTATATTTCATCATCAGAAGTAGTATCAACTGTTTTATGATGTGACGTCAAAGAACCCCGTTTATCTTCAATTGCGGCAACGCCCGATTCAACTCTTTCCGCTTCACAATCGAATAGAAACGTTCTAAAACGACACGAAACCGAATGATAAGCCAAGAAACGTAAATAAAAGTCGTTAAACTCAAAGGCTAAAGGATATTGCTTTTGGATTTGATGCACCGCATCTAAAAATTGTAGAAAAGTTGGTGCAAAACCGCTCGCTTGTGAATTAGGCGTGAGATTGCTCCTATGGCTAAATCTATGTCCAAATCCAATCCATTCTTTTTCCACAAGGACTCTAAATCCTTCAATAGTCCTGTAATGAGGGTCCAAACACAGTTGGGCTAATGAGGAGACTTGTGCGGTAATATCCCATCCTTCTTCCAAACAAATGGCAACGCTAGATCCTTGCAGGTCTAAAAGATCAACAACCGCTCCAGAGAGCTGCATTATATTCTGTATTTGTTGAAGCCATTCGGAGTTCTCAATAAGTCTAAAATGAAATTCAATAAGGCGCTACTGTATCTGGGTGGCATTTAAAACTAACTTATGAAAACCGTGTTCAGGTTCAGCATTCTGTGTTTGGGAACTTGGAATGCAGGCTCGCATAAGTTTTTTGAATGCGGCCTTTGTACGTCTCACGTCATAGTAATCTACAGGAATAAAATCTGTTTTGGGAGCCGACTCCATTCTAATACCTTTCATCTGAGCTTTTTCACCAAGAATGTAAAGGGCCGCCCTAAAACTTGCATTTTTCAAACATAAAATTTTTTCAAGAAGTTTATTACCTTTGTAATGTGTGAATACTATCTGGAACGTTGTCTAAATCGGTGGAATGTCTAATAGAAATTCGGGCTTGTTGAGTTTGCACCAAAGACGCCTGAGATGATTGCCGTCTGTCTTTTAGCGAACCCCATCTCCCAAAATTTTTTGGACCTTTACCTCCTGAATGTCTCGGAAAAACCCTATATAATAAGGATTGTGTTACTATTTACTTAAAATACGTTAGTAATTACCCCAAAGTTCCTATGGCTTTATTAAATGGATTGGAGCGTCTTGCAACGTCCGGAGTTAAAGTTGCGCATGCTAGTGGATCTTCCGCTGCCAACAACAAGGAGTCGATACTCAAAGAACTGTCAGACATTCCCCAACCAGGCCTACCAAATTTTCAAAACAAAATTATAAATATCGAATAAAATTAGGAAAAACAAGTTATGTATAACCTATGAGAAAATACTGGCGTAGCATTCACGATCGCTGACAAATATTTTTCTTGTTCATTTGAGGAAGTTGTTTCAGTCGAAGTGTTGGGATTTGGATGGCTTTTTAACATTCCCATTACGCTTTTACCTATTCAATAAAGATAATTGAAAATAAACAAATCAAATAAGTGTTGTTAACTGGCAATACCATGATGTCCTGCACCTCTTAACAATAAAGCTTTAGTTCTGGGATGTCGCCATGTAATGGTAGGAATGCGCCCTTGCCTTGAGCATCTACAAAATTTCCGAATACTCTCATCCGTTACACTAGATGGTACCACCAAAAGAGCTGGATAACTACATAATAAATCAATGTTAAAATTACTCATACAGTTCATTGCATTGAACGTTTTGCCTACCTTCTACACATAGAATATATAGAATTTACTGAGGTCAAACGGAATTGATCAGGAATACCTTTCGTTGCAAGCGGTGAAGTATTATTACAGATACCCAGCCTAAAATAATTTCTCTTAATATTTTACAATGAACCATATAATGAATACCTTTGCCAGTCTCTAATATAACTGCGTTCCACCATTCGTTCTAAAGTTTTCGCATCTGTTGGGGTATGCACACTTGGAAGAACATTATTTTCAAAATCGTCAATTGATATGTCGTCATCATTGCCGAAATCCTCTAAAGGAAGATTCATTCTGCCTGGTGACGTCATATATTTATTCGCATTAACAGTAACCTATTTTATAAAATGCAAATTTAACTGACGTAACTTAGTTAATACTTTGACGTTCGTGCATTTTAAACAATGTACAATATGAACGTTCAGCTGTAAATGTTAAACTAATCTTAGACTTACATTTGGTAAAACGTATTTCTGCCTTTTGGATGACGATTTCGACTTGAAGCGATTTTCGATTTTTATTCGAGTTTTTTTCGCAAAACCTTTCAAAGTTGCGTTTTTCTCTTTGTTTTTGTGCAATGGCGTTTCAGCTACCGTAACTTGACCTGAATCAACAATGTTTTATACTATTAAGACTAGTAAAAAATGCCTACCAGCGAAAGCGAAATAATGCCAGAAATTTGGAGGATATCGGATTTTATGAATCAACTTTCTTAAATTATCAATATGCTCGGCGGTCACCTCTTCATCAAAAGCGAGTTTCATCAATTGAAAAGTGCAAGATCTAAAAAAATTAATGAAATAATTAGGTATTCATAAATGCAATGTTATTTTAGCAACGATTTGTTAGTACACTTTACCATCCGAGTGTTTGAACGACCAAGTCCGCGAAATCTACCTGGCAAAATACCGAATCACTAAACATGGTCGTTCAAATACCAGATCCCTTAAAAAATCGTTCCGTTTATTATAAGCGCCTAGTGATTTTATCAACGCTAACTTACCTTAATTGTAATCCCTCCTGAAGCCACTGATCCAAATGAGCCAATTGTACGGCAGCCTTTTTTTCTTTGGTCAATGATGTAACTGGAAAAGACCGAACCACGACTTGCTCGCAAGCTGAGCCACGGGCGGCGCAAATGACTCTTTAATTAGGAATCGTTCAAAATGAATATTGACATTACCAAATGAATCACAAGGTGTTCCTTTAAAAATAATGCGATAATTTGTTAGGAAAATGGCTCCTTCTGCGGGCAATAATGGTGGCATTCCTAATAGACCAGGAATACTTTCCTCTCTACAAATAACAATTGTTTATACAGTTCAATTATAAGAATTATGAACGGTACCGTCCGTCTGGAAGTAGATAAACTCTTAGTCCTTCCATGATAACTTCTTCTCCTATCAGCAAATTTGGAGTCAGAATTTTTGGTTTTTGTATTGGAGGACGTCGTTTAGATTCCCTATTACATAATAAATTAAATTTTTATGAAAATTGAACCTCAGGTAATGAAACAGTTCACCTGTAAACACCGTCTAATGTTTCAATATGCATATGAACTACTCCTGGTATCATTTGATGTAAATTTCTTATATGTTCTCTAGTAACACCTCCTGCAAAAATTGTAAATGAAATATTAATTAGTTCCACTCAAACAAAATAATTTTTTACCTTCATTGCATACTTTGTCTATAAAGCGTGAAACAATTCGAATAACAGTACTACCAGTTTCGCTTGGGTCCTGATCTTCAAAACCAGACTCTGCATCTGCGCTATCGCTCTCTGCAACACTGTAAAGTACACTAGAAGAATATTCAAAAAGAATTCAAAAGAAATATTCAAAATCAAAAAATTGAATAATTGCCTAATCCATTGTCATGAAACAGTGCTTACCTATTAGTTATGCTATTACTGGCCCTTTCATCATCGTAGACTTCGTGTTTATGAATTTTATTGCCTATGTCTAAAGGAATTAAAAGATAAACCATACGATTAGCATAGTGAATCGCTTGACTATACATGGTGTTCTCTTCGCAAGTAACTAATTCTTTTTGCTTCTCTGGATCAATCGAATTCCATATCCTGTTTAATAGATTATTACACGATCTTTTTAAAAATAAACATTTTGAATATGAAATTACCAACCTCATTTGTTCGGCAGCAATTTCTAGAGCCGAGGATTCTTGCAATTTGAGCATAGATCTTCGATGCCAAGTTAAATCTTTATCTCTAGACAATTTTGGATTGAACAAATCGTTTGAAACAAGATTTTCTACTTTTGCGGCATACAAAGCCTTTAGTTCCTTTTGCACATCCTACAAAGGATATTCAAAATTGGTATAAAAGACAGATAAATATATTTTGCTCAAGACTGGTACAGAGGTGCGTCCAAATCCCAGTACAATAAAACGCAAAATGTAGCCAAATTTTCTTAAAAACATTACGTGATATCACGCTGCGGTAACACCTTATTGCCGGTTTTCAACAGCCCACATCGCATGGATTTATTTTGACAATCCATTTGGACCCATTCCAATAATCTAAATACCTGATAGAATGCTGCTTCCCAAAATTGTTGATTTTGCCATACGGGGTGTTCCTGAATACACGTGTACGCGAACTGAATAATTCCCGTACACAATTTTCTACAAAAAATCGTTGCTAATGGCAGAAGGGCGTATGCCACCATGGATTCGTCCATTGAGCTGTCGTCCTGGAGAGCACAATTCATTAGTCGTACGACTAAATCAAATTGCTGATCTAAATTGAGTAATTTTTAATTAAAAAGGAGGTAATTTAGAGCATCTTTTACTAGTTTCTCACCTTCGAGCATAGCTTTGGTTCCACTAACTTGTTGAGACAATTCATTACAAAGCGCCAGACGGGCTTGTTTCGATTGTAAAGCACGTAAAACTGCTGGAAATGTTTTTCTGGCGTCCGAAATTTTGTTTTCGAATATACAATTTATGCAATTTCTTAAAACCTAGACCAGTTTTATATTACGTTAAGAGGATAGATAGAATTTAAATGACTACTCACTTCTAGCCTCCTAGCTGAATTGCTCACAATATTTTTGTTATCTCTTAAATTTAGTATGTGTGGACCCATGGGCACTATCCTGGGCTGAATAGGTCTAAGTGAAGAAAGCCTAGTAACAAAAAAGTCAGTTTACAGTACAATTAGATATCAGCAAAAGCAAACACCTAAATAAAGCTTAATTTATATACATTTTGGGCAGTCAATATAGAAGAGCACAAATAACAGAGATCCAGTGAGACCCACAAAAAGCCTTTGCATATTTTTACCATTATTTTAACAACAAACTTACCAAACGAGATCATCACTGGAAGTTAGAAATAACATTCTATCATTAACTATCTAAAGAATTTAACGATTGAAAATTTTAAATAAACATAACACTTGCCTGGTTTTAAGATCGTTTTTCGACATTCCTTCTTTAATAATTGTTTGAACTAGATCTACATTAATAGTTGGCAAAGCTGGATGATGAATTCGAGCAAAGGCACCCTCTGGTGGGACTGGAATCTACAAGGAAAATATCATTAACATAACTCTTTACCATTTTGATCTTTACCTTTTGTGCGTATGATTGTGGATTTGGAATTTCGTTGGTATAAAGCTGAGTGGCCAACTCTTGAATATGAGTTAAAATTAATCTAGGATCCTAGACACATTTAAGTATTAATGAGAAATAAAGATACGTTTTTACAAATGTTTGTACTTGGAATTCTTTTTTAAGTAAATCATTCATGTTACTGTAGAGCTCGTCCCAAACGTCACAAGGTCTCCACGGTGGTCCCCTTTCGGAAATGAAACTGGTAAAAAACATACAGTCTAACACTCTAGTTGTAAAATCACAGTCACGTAAGTTTTGTTCACCTAAACAAATTTCATATTAATAAACAGCATTAATATTTCATATATTAATCACCTAAAAACGCAGCTTTATAAAACGTAATCACTGGCTTTGGATGAATTCGTATTAATGTCAGGCAACTACGATATCTAGAAATTATCCCTTTAAATTTTTTCAATGAATGACAAGCGAAATCAATTAATTACCCTTGCAGCAACTGGGCAAAAGTCCTCATAAAAACAGCTCTAATTTCTTTATCTAACATCACCGGTTGAGGAGCACGTACTGCTAAAGGCGGAAAAGCGTGATCGGCACAGCTCAATTCTGGTTGCAAGATTAAACTAAGAGCCTCTTGAATTTGACTCAACAACGGTTCTGAGAGCATTGGTACTGAAATACCATCTGGTATTATAATGGATCCTCCATCTAGATCTGCTACAATCACATCCATCTAAAATATTCGTAATATTCGATTCCAGTGAAAACAGGTATACTAGCTCCCAAAATAAGTTCAGTAATGCAATCTCGATTCCCATTACCTGTTCAGCAACTTCAGATTTTAAGGACGAATGAACTCCCATTATAAATGGAGTGGGAGTAGATAAGACCTCTACTAATGCGGCAGGCAATAGTGGAATATACACATGGGTATATCTAAATGGATACATTAATGCTGTTAATGCTCGACAAGCTTCAGTTAGTCTAGAAAACAATTATTACACTCTTAGAGATAAATACATTAAATACAATTCTGAATACTGAACCTGTTATAACTTTTCGAATGAAAGAGTATTTTATGTTCCGTCATTATGGCACAAAATAGGGAAAGCACATTTCTTATTCCCAATTGTTGAAACAACAAATTTACCGATGTGTGAGTCACTGGAAGTGATGGTGAAAGCGGTGGTTGCAGTGCTTGTCTATCACCTGCTCCAATGCTATAACGTTATAAAATTAGATGTGAAAGGTAATTTTTAAATTAAGGATTACCTGAATCTTACTTGCGGTCCACCAGGAGGAGGAACTTGTATGCATCCCAAAATATTACCAACTAATGTTTCTAGCGAAACCGGCATATTTTCAATGTACACACAGTATATTATGCCAAGGCAATTCTAAATTTTATATAAAGATAGATAAAATATATATAAAGAATTTTCTTCATAATCTTACTCGAAAAGTTTCTATGTAATCTAGTCTGGATACCAAGACTAAACATTTTGGAGCATACATAATACTACCGTGTGATATAGAGGGCATAATCGGTTTTATCAGAGCAGTATCGCCATCTACAGTGTCTTCTTCCTAGAAATTTTACATTTAATTACTATAACAATATAGAAATGATAATCTATATTAGAGATAAAAGACATCACAAATGTTAATGTGATATTTTAAAATTTATATTTCAAATAGAAAATTTGTCTGAATCACATTGAACAGTAATTGTCAATCTTGGGCAATATTTGAGCGATTTTTTTGTTGAGAAGAGTGACAATGCACAACTTGTTAGCCAATGTTGTTTATGACGTTNAGTGTTTATAATTTACTTAATATATGAATAATAAAGTTCACTGGATAATTACAATTTCGAAAACAATTGTCGAAAAGCAGGTTGTAGGAAAACTTGTATTATTTGCAAAACTGTAATTTTCTTAAACTACATAATGCGAAGCATCCAATTCGCCTACAATCGTCAGGATTTCTCGTCACTACAACAGTTTCGACTGATGTTGTACGATCTGTAGTATATTAAATTGCTACTAAATATAAAGTTGACAATATTCTATCGAGTATACACTATAAAAACTTTCGCCGTTTTCTTTAATCCACCGTTAAATCCATAGACAAATCAACAATAGTGCTGTCATTAGAATGGCTATTATCATTATTTTTATTCTTCGCTTTGTTCTGTTTTTGATTGAATATTAAATTTTCAATGTCACCTTGTTCTGCAGGTTTAATTTTTGCATTCAATATCGGCTGTCCAGGAGTTTTCATAATTACTTGTCCTTTTTTAAGTTCTAATATACCTACAAACCAAACATAACGTCTATGAGTAAAAAGAAACAACACGAACATTCAACCAACAATACCTAATTTTGCCATTTGCTTCATTTCTTCCTTGCTTATTATAAATTTTTGTACTTTAACAAGCTTATCTCCAACTTTCACATTTAACATTTTCGAGGGCAAACTATTAAGAGCTTCGGGGGTGTTTTTTGTGGCTACAGTAGATGGTTCATTAATATCTTCTAGAGCAGCAGTTTGAACGTTAACAATAGCACTCTGGACATGTGGAATTTGACGTTTAATTGGGCCTTTACGTTGATACATCTATATGGTTAATAAAAAAAATGCATTAAAATAATCAGGAATGAATAATTATTATATTTACTTTTGTGCCTTCCACTCTTTTAATAGGCTTAATTTCACTGTCATCAAAACCCCCTTGTTCGTCTTCTGAAACCTGTACGTTTTCTTGGCGATTCTCTATTGATTCAAGTTTTGTGGGCTTTAAAAACTCGCTTAATTCATCTTCAGCGGAATCTATCGATAAAGACTGTTTATTTTCGGTAATTAATACAGAGGGGTTATCAAAATCTTCAATACGAAAATGTTCAACCTAAAATACACTTTTGAAAAATCTCTTTACGGTGTAATTTGACACTTTTATCTTACTTCAGTTGCATCGATTGGATGAGGAGGTATCTCATCATCTTCTTTAATGCCACCTTCAGATATAACCTATAAAACAATATATTGTCACGATATAAGAATGCCAGGTTATCAATTTTGCCACACGCAGCATTCTTGACCTTCCTTCTTTACAGTTACTAAAATACCTGCGTCAGCTCTAATTCCGACAACAATTAGAATCACGTGGCTTCCCGACAAAACGGAAATAACGATAAGATGCGAACGACCCTGGGATGCCGGGCGGTTAATAACTCGTCCAGCCAACGTTGTGCAATCTTACGACCCCTTACTCAAGCTGACAAAGCAAACCAACAAAAATGCAATGACTATGCATGCACATGTCGATTCTAAGAACCCGGAAATAATAAGATCCATTGTACAAAGGGGTATAAATAACCACCGAAATATTGGCCAGACAGAGTCCGACAGGTACCTCTCACGAGTGAAGTAGTGCGCGTTAATTATTACCCCGCGTTGGGGATAGTTCCTACCGAAGGTCTTCCGTCGGGTTTGTGTGGTTAAAAGTGCCAGCACCACGGTTAGTCCCTAGGCAAGTGTAGTTCTTTTATTTTGTAAACAACCTAAATCGGTTGTAAGTACCGCATTGGTATTTTATAATTACTTGGGATAAAATAATAAATAAGGGATTACTGCTCTGAAGTTCTGTCGTTTGATTTAGTTCACAAAAGATCCCGGCCGGTCACTTTAAGAGTGACAGTTCACGATAAACGTGACAATATGGACAATGAGTTGGAAATTTATAACTCCAAATATACCTCTTTTTCAATTTGATCTTCATATTCCATTTCTGCATGTTTGACTTCATGTTCAATTAACTGTTTTTCTGTATCAAAACTATAATCACATTTTTCACAGGGAAAAGGTAAGCCTTGCAAGTGAGTGGTGATATGTTCTTTTACCGATTTAGCATCTTCAAATGTGGTATTGCAAATTACACATCTAAGATAAATTACAGTTATTAATAATTGTATTTTAAAAATTTTCTATTTAATACCTTAAATTAACCATGCTATGAATGACACTGTGATTTATCAAACTGTCTTTTCTTCTAAAAGACATACTACAGATGTCGCACTTATGCCTGCCTACCACTCGTTCTGGTTGTTTGGTAAAATGACTTCTCATATGTCTGGTTAGATGGTGACTTAAAAGGAAAGTTCTACCACAAATCTAAAAATACATTGTCAAAGCTTTCAATTGATAGAATACAACATTTATTACTTTGCAAGGATAAGGCCGCAACCCAGCATGAGTAGTAATATGTCTTGTCAGGCGAATCGGAGTGGCAAAATCAGCTTCACAATAATTACATTTATATGGTTTATCACCTGTATGTTCAGAGGACATATGACGATCTAATCCCTTCAAATTCAATATTTTCAGTTTTAATTAAATTAAATAATCGATAATGTTACTTGTTTAAAAACAAAACTCTTATTGCATAGCTCGCATGAGAACGGCCTGACTTTTTGATGTTTCCTCATATGAGTATTCAAGTCAGATTTCGCGAGAAAAACTTTTTCGCAATGAGAACACATGTATTTTGGTGTATCTACATGAGTGACTTCGTGTCGACGCAGTAAAGTTTCTCTGTTAAATACTTTGTCACAAATACTACATGAGAATGGTTTTTCGTCCGTGTGAGTTTGTTGATGTTTAATCATATCATATTTTCTGTAACGAAATGTCGGTTTTATATGAAAAGAATCATATTAAATATTCAACTTACGTGAAAAATTTACTTTCACATTGATCACATTGGAAGTTCCTTTGTCTGTGATGAGCAGCAACATGCATTTCTAACAACTGTTCCAATGAAAAGGTTTTGTCACAATGCTCACAAGGAAATATATCAGTTTCAACCTGGAATACATACATAATATACTATGTAGATAACATACAATAATATATAATGCACTATTGAGAATTACGTTTAGATTAGGAACTTATTAGAAAATATGAATGCACTCAGTACCTGTCTGACTCTGTCACGTAGATTATGGTTCTGAGATCTCTCAGCAAGTTCCCGTTCAATTTCTTGTATACCAGCATCTGAAGAGTCACCCTGACTATCGGATTCCATGGAATTTTGACTAGTCTCCTTCAATAAATAGAAATATATAAAATGGACACAGAAAAGTACAACCAATCTTACATCGTGAAAAGGAAGTTCATCAGATTGTGAAATGCACAATGTGATAACTTCAGTTCCATCATCAAGTTTCAGTCTTTTTACATCTGTTGATTCATTTTCTGGAGTAGGTTCCAATAAAGATTTTTCGGGTTTATTACTTTTTGATAAATGGTCACTGGAACTTTTCAAGGTTTGTTGAAATGATACTTTTTGAAGATTTGGTCTAATAAGTTCTCCTGTTTGAAGGAAGTTCTAAAAAACACATCATATTAATAATTTTAAATTTGTATTAGGTTAGTAGGAACATAATGCCGGTTCCACAATCATTCAAATTTAATGCAATTGGACAAGATTGGATTATGAAATACAAACGTGATTATCATAACGGAAGGAAATGCATTCTTGGCGAATTTTCATAAGCGTCTATCAGGAATCGACAACGTTAAATTAAAGATACTTTAAGTAAATCCAACTTTGTTAAATTATCTGAAGTAATTAGAATAAGCCAAGGAAAAATGATAATTTCAAATTGAAAAGAAAATCAAGGTCAAGGAAAATTTGCGTTTGTCATTTTTTGTAGAATAAAATAAATTATTGCAATAATATGATGGACATTTCAGACCCTTTCTATACAGTTTCCATGAAATAATAGCTATGGCTGCTTTGTTGATTCTACTAACAACACGTCGTACTACGTTGTTTACTCTTGTGAGTCATTATGCGAGTTTTTGTAGATGTGGTGCACATTGAAGTTGTATTCATAGACTGCCCTGAGTCATTTATTCAAGGAATCCATCACTCCTCATCCGAAATATGGATTTTATGAAGTTGGTTTAGTAGGTATCTCTAGGCATTATTTCCAGACACCGCTATTATAATAATTCAACAAACAGCACCTTTCCTTTTACAGTTTTTCACCTTTTTGCTAATGGAATTGATAAAACTCTAATGTAGCCCATACACCTTCAGTTTATTTAATTGCGTAAATGTTTACTTAGTTATACAGCTCAATTAACTGTGCAATCGAGAAGCTGAAAGTGTGTTGGAAGCTTTAAACACCAGTATTACTTCTCTATCAACTTAAAATAGTTTTTCCACTTACCTTAAAAGCATCATCCGATCTTCTACAATTACTTTTAAAAATATAGGATGAGATTGTTTGTCTTTTACAATCATGGCAAATTTGTTGTGGCAGTCCATCATTGGGAAAAACCTAAATTTCACAAATGAAAAAATAGAATACAGTTAACTCTCATATATCTAGATAATACCAAGGATATTATAGTATTTTTTGAATAGTTTTTGACTTAGTCTTCACTAATCATAATGATAATTGAATATTTTGATAGGAGAATGTGAATTACTTAGAATATCATTTAAAATTAAAATTTGTGTCCAGTTAACAACTATTTTACATATCTATTAGACCAAAAATATTATTAGGTTATAACAGGGACTCATTTGGGTTGAGTAAAAATTGTCTCTAATATGACTATTGTACATGTAACAACTCAGTAGAGGTGTTCATTGGAATTCATCCTATTTATGACTTAAAAAAATACAAAAATAGAACCTGAAGTTTTAAACTTTGTTTTTACTACAACTTTTGCACTTAGGTTTTCAACACTTTTTAAATTCAAAATACAAAATATTCATTAACAGCAAACTTCTTAATTTAGCAAAACTACAGTTTTCCTACCTCAATGGAGACACAACTCATAATCTGTATGGGTAGAGGGACACTTTTAGGTTCCTTCAGGTAAATATTCGTAAGCTGGTCCTCTTTAGTATTGAAGCAAAACCTACAAATATTCATTTGACGTAATTTAGTCTTTCTCTCGTCCATTTTACAATGGAAACTGCTTTGAAAGTCCCAAAAAAGAAAGGATTTATCGTCCGATAATACAACACTACCGTTTCACAGATTCCAGCAGCGTCGTTTGTTCAGTGTGATTGGTAATAAATATTACGGCTAGGGGGCGCAAGAGAAAAATTTGAAATGATTTATAAATACAGATGACGCTAATGTGCTCTTCCTTTTTTTCTTATTGGTCGAGTGACATAAAGTTTTACTTTGACCCCACAGATAAATAATTCTTTTATAATAATGAACCCAATTACACAACACGAAATTTAATCGATCCACTAAATAATCAATTCTATTTTTTAAGGAAAATTTCTGTAATACTTGTTCTTTTTGGAAAAATAACGATTTCTTCTTTTTTTATAATTGTCACACGGTCTCTCGTGTCCCTCAGTGTCCCTGTTCCGCCCGTTCCGCCTTTGAACCATCTACTGTCAAAAAAATGAACAATGTAAATAATGGGGAAATAATGTGAAAAAGTGGCGGGCGAAATTCGGACAAAAAAAGGGTTTTTTGAATGTGAATTCTTAAAGTAATCGTGAAATTGTTTACGAATATATCAAAACTTCATCTGGAAAAGTGATTTATGTAAGTTTTCATTTAATATTTAGTAGATTTTTAAACATGCCATTTCAATGTCTTTTTATGGACACACATACTTACAAGAAATATTTATGTTATTTAGTTTTTACATCTTATTTTGGTTTTTGAAGGAAACCATCAATATTCAGTAAAAAATTCTAGAGTGAAAACAGTATAAAAGAATAATCCGTTGTAAGTATGTAAAAGAACAGATTCGTATTAATAACATTTAATTTTGTTTTGTATTCTCTTTATAAATTTTCGTTACAGTGACTAAAAGTAATTTTGTTTAGAACTTTGAACATTTTCACTTATATAAGACTAAAAAAAGTTCATTGTGATTTAGTTTTTTCAGTTTTTGTGTCTGTCCATTATTAGTTATTTTACGCGATGCTGTTTGTATTATATAATAGGTAAAGTAACATTTACCTTCAACATGAATCAAAATTATTCAGTACACTTATACAAAAGTTTAACACATAAAATATTTAATTTGTGCGTTTCACCTCTTATAAGCTTGAAACTCCCTCAATTTTCGTGCTACTGATTCAAATAGGTCGCCAAGATACCCCTGAAGTATGGTGTCCCAAGCAATCTGCAATTCCTGCCATAGTATGTGGTCATGATGTTCCATATAAGGCTAATGAGCGAGAGGTCGCGAGACCTGATTGCCCATGTTAAGAGACCGACTGAATCCCTTGGAACCCGGTTTAGACAAGTTTTCACTACATGGAAACGGGCATTATTCTGCTGAAAAAGTGTTTCGTCCAGTTGGGAAAGACATGGAAGGATATACAGCATCTCATAATCATAACACTTAGCGTTCAAATAACCTCAGATGAACACCAAATGAAACTTACAACTATGGCAACGAAATTTTAATTAATCATTAATGTTGAGTAGTTAAATGTTTCAAGTTTGGTAATTAAATTCTTACACCTTCTGGGTGCTTTTGTGTAATATTCATGTCATTTTAAAGAAAATAATTCTTAACAGAATTTATCTCATTCAATATCTGTTAATTCTAGATACAAAGATGAATAAAATGAAGTTTTTCGATAAAAAAGAACGTGGAGTACAAGAAACTATTTATTCTGTTATGAAAAAGTCACAAGAAGATTGTTTGCCACTCACAAAACAGAACGACATTAAAGAAATAATTAGTGTGCCTTTTAACATGATATCGAAAGGATATAAAGAATTGCATTCAAAAATTGAACAGAATAATGATAAAAAATGGTAATGTAGGTCTATATCGTCCAATAGCGTCCTGTAACGAAGAAGAACTCTCCACTTTTTCTTATAAAAATTCTTCTTCACCTACGGAAGATGGTAATACTTCAATATTCAATTGTGTTATTTTAAAGCTGAAAATCTAATTTATTTATTTTTTAGTAATAAGATTTACCCCAGACAACAATTTTATTCATTTAAATGCACAAACATTAATGTTTGAAAAATTTGTGGAAATGTCATCGGAAATGTTTGAACATCCAAATGATTACGAACATACAACATTGCCCATTGTTAATGAACATTTTCCTTATAATAATCACAAGAATAATAACAAGGGCAAATATGGATATTACGATAACAAACATCGGCAAGTATTATCAATTTATATTTAAATAAGAAATTTATGGTAATTTTTACTTCAATTTTTCAGATTTGATTATCAAATAAAGCAAAATGGATCACATAATGGCAACAATAGAGACAAGAGAAGGCGATCTCCAAATTATTATCATTCAAATAATGCTGATCCCATGATTCGAAGAGTTCATGGCCTTACTCATAGGCATGTAAATTTTATGGATTAATGTTATTTTTTAATTAAATATTCATTTGTAGATTTAAGTCACGATCAGATATAATGAAAATTGATCCAAATCCACCGCAATTGCTTAACGGAGGACCGTATGATCAATTGAGCCAAGCAATTTATGATGTTTTCACCAGCAAAGCCCAGAAAACTGAGACTTATGAAAGTAAAATTCAATTATGGAAAGATCTATTTTTATATATAAGGGTAAAAAATTAAATTTTGAATTCTAAGTAGAAAATGCACGTGGAATTGTTGATATTAATTTCATCTTTTATGCAAAGTCATTTAAAAAAAGGTTTATATTTTAGAGATGCGTTAGCCATTATGCATTATACATTGTGGGATCTACAATGACTGGATTTGGATTGAACTCTAGTGACATAGATATGTGTTTACTTATACGACCCTGCACAGAAGATCCCCGATTAGATTCTTTACAACAGTTGCACTACATAAAGAATTATTTATTAAAATATGGTAAACATTTATGCCAATTGGCTACATAGTAGTTTATAAAGAAAGTTATTGCTTTTTTTATAAGGTTAGCACAATGAACGTTCACTTTAAGGGTAGCCCAGTGGGGTTCCTTATAGAATTGAATTCTACATTGGTAAACAAAGTAGAACCTATTCTTCATAATAAGGTTTATTAACAATCTAAAAATTAAACAAAATAAGTTATGATATTGTAGAATATCTTCTATAGTCACTACACATTTCGATCACTGTCTTAATTTTTGGCACTTTCATAAACTTAAGGGAAAAATGTTTTGGAAATTAAAACATTAGAAAAAATGCATTAAGGAAATTTATCGTTCCTCCAAATTCTATAGTTTCATTTAAATTGGTATTAAAAACACTGAGTCAAAAATAAATCAAAATATATATACGAACATTTTAACGTTGAAATAAGCAATGAATTTCTTTGAAGACACAAGGTAAAATCAGATTTAATTGATTCATTTTTAGGTTTGATCATTCATTCAGAATTGATTCTTGCCAAAGTTCCCATTTTGAAATTTCGCGAAGAAACCAGAGGATTTGAAATTGACTTAAATTGCAACAATGCCGTAGGCATTTATAATACACATTTGTTATACAGTTATGCCCGTTGCGATTGGCGAGTAAGACCTCTCGTTATAATGGTCAAATTATGGGCTCAAGCCAATGGGATTAACGATGCAAAAAATTTAACCGTTTCCAGTTATTCGTGGACCCTAATGCTTATACACTATTTACAATGTAAGTTCCCGTTAAATCTGATCTATCTATATGTAATGCTTGTCAGCAATGTTGCCTGATTTAAAAAGACTAACGCATATTGATCTTAAACTTTTGTTTCAAAATGGTTTATAGAGAAAGTCTTGTTAATGATATTGGGTGTCGAGGATAATATTTCATGGATACCTCTTGAACTGGGTCTGAAAGATCTATGAAGAAGCCATTTGTTACAACATCCTTTTGAAACTTTCTAAATGTTGTGTTGGAACTAAACTTTAGTACTAATAATGTCGAATGTGTCATAAACCACATACTGTTTATTTATTTCAATATTTTGACTAGGTGGCGTTTCTCCTGCAGTCCTTCCATGCCTCCACACCTTGTACCCTGAGCATTTCAACGTAGAGAAATATAAAATAACCGATGTTCATGCCGATTTAGAATATTTGGAAAAATACGAATCATTTAATACTCAATCATTGGCAGAACTATTCATTGGTAAGAGAAAATACGAAAACCAGGTCCACATATTCAGATATTTGGCTAATGCACAGATATTTTTATAACCATCTTATCTTAATGAAGAATATATGGATAAATATTTCTAATAAACAAATACATCTTCTTGACTGATATTGAGTATTTGTCTTTTAAACTCACCATATAGCAAAAGTATTTGCGATAAATATAAGAATACGCGGATATGGGTTAATGTAAATAGAAATTTTCTAATGATTTTTTTTAAAGGTTTTTTCGGATATTATACAAGTTTCGACTTTGGGCAATACGCAATCTCAGTCAGAGCCGGTTGTCGTCTTCTGATCGAAGAATGCAAACATTTCAAAGCACCAAAAAATGATTCTAACCAATGGAAATATCTTTGTATTGAGGAACCGTTCGATTTCACCAACACCGCACGTTCAGTGTACGATATAGCTGCATTTCGACACATAAAAACAATTATAAGTAAATCATTTGAAGAACTGGTGAGAACTAAGATGTTAAATACCGTTTTACCAGTTACATTGGCTCATGTTGGAAACGGATACGCATTTGAATGAATTTTTTACAATTTTATATGTTTTAAGCATAAAAGAGTGCGGATACTTTTCTTTTTTTCGATTAGTATCCCTTGTTTACACACAATATATTTGAGTTTTACGAATTACGAATTGTCAATTTCACCTCAGGGGTCTTGAGTATTATAAAAATTTAATAGTTCGTGTGTTTTTTGCTAAAATTGGCTGGTTGCATTATTGCATTATACTCCATTTGGGGATGTAGTAAAAGTGTTATTTGCGTGCGGGTCACTATTTAAGACTGATAATTTGCCAGTGAAGTATAACTAACACCAAAGAAGGTTGATTGTCAAATTCCCATATTTTAACATACATTGGGAGAACATACTTTTGTACCTCTGTTTTAGTATCTTTTATATTGCGCTTAATTTTAGTATTATTTCCAGTCATAATTTAATCGTTCATCGTTATTAAACAATTGTTCACAAATCTCGAACTTATGACTAAGACTGTATATATAGTTTTTTCGTTTTAAGTTTAATTGATTGTTTATGGTACAATATGTTAAAAAGTAAAAAAATCATACCAGGATGTGAAACATTTATGAAAAATCCACATTTTGGCGTGAAAAAAAAATTTCGTTTTGTTCTTAACTCCAAAGTTCTAAATTGCGTACTTTGGATTAGTTATTAATCGTATTCTCTAGTTATTACGCTTAGGATTTGCAAGCACACGTTCGCTTGTTAAAGTCTGTCTTACACCTGATACATATCATTCAAGGGGCCGTAAAAAAGTTTGTTATGTCTCAAACTGAGACTTTTTTTTAATATTAAATAAATAGTCGAGCATTTTCACTCGGATCAAATTATTTATTTAAATAATGTGAAAAGTGTTTTTTTTTTATGTAAAGGAGTCCAGAGACTACATTTTCGTTTGACAACTCTATACAATCAATCAACAATTTGAGGTATGTGACGGAAATAATTGTAAAAAGAATGTGGCTTTTATTTTCTGTGTGGTCCATATTGGTTCCCTTCAGTGTTCACTTTAAGCGTCATTTCCTCGATTACTACCTTCACTTATAAAATGTATTGAACAATTTATTTGTCGAATGAAAGTGCAGTCTGTGGCCCCTTAATATGATTGATTTTCATAAGAAAAATTTAAAAAAATATATAAAAAGGTGATAAAAAAAACACAAAAAAAAATAAATGTGTTGAATTAATTAATATTAATGGTGGATAATAATAAAGTTTTCGATAATAATGTGGTAACAATAATATTGTAGAACAACATGAAGAAGTAAGGTTCTATTTTCGAGATTATTTTAAACATTAAATAGTCAATGAATACTAAGGTAAAATGTTGTTACATCATTGTGATTTTGTTCTTTTTTTTTGTGATATCTGTTAGTGAGGTTTACTGTTGGCACACTCAAGCATACAATATTAACACTGTAAAAGTTACATAATATTTTTTATTAAGTTTTGATTTGTATGGTAGTTTTCCCGATTTTAGTCATTTGTGCCAAAAGAAAATAAAAACATATCAATATTGTTATTTTTTTTTAATAATATAAAATATATTCTAGCAGTAGGGAAATATCTTATGTAACATACGTTTCAAGACAATATTTATTACAAATTGAACAATAATCATTACAATAATTGAAATTATATTTCTATATATTTGTTTTTTTCTCGTAGATCAATTATTAGATAATTTAGGTTTCACTGCACGCTTTGAAACGAGTTAGAGAGCTAGTTAGTGTGTAATTCAATGATGAAAAATGTAATTTCTAAACAGCGAAGAAATGTAGTAATTCGTTAAATACAGCCTTTTTATTGTCGTCATAACATATCATGTTATTTCTGAAATAAAATATTGAAATTTATATATGTTTTGTTAAAAAAGACTGTATTTTCACGAATAGCAAGAAATACACTTATAAAAAGCTGATATATAGCCGTTTCTAAAAAAAATCAATTTATGTAATTAGATTTGGCTGTATATGGTAAATGGAATATACTACATATAATAATTTACACACTAACAGAAAATATGCATAGGTACTACATGTGCAAATTTATTCATTAACTGTCTATAATTTATACAACATCGGTTAATTAACTGAACTGAGGAAGGCTTTCACAACACTTTGCTTGGAAGAACTATTGTAAATATCATATTTATTTTGTGAACTGTACTTACACTAGAAATCATGTCTACTTCCTCAATAAATGTTCAACAAATAATAGTTGCTGTTTTAATTATACATCTAATTGTAATTCGAATAACATATCCAATTGAGAACTTTAAGACACTTCTTCAATTAAATTAAATTTAAAATAAGTGTTGTATGGCCAACATGATCAATATAATACATGTTTTGGAAGATGTTCTGTGTCTATTCATTAACTTGCAGTTTAAAACTGGGCAGCAACATTTGGAATAGTGTTTATAGGTTCATGAGAGTCAATCGAAAAATTAGGCAATGACTCAATATTCAATTTTTTGTTGAATGGTATATGTACAGGGTGTCCCGTTTTGTTTCCGACAAATTGAAAGGGGTGATAGATCTCATCATTTTAAGCAACAAAGTTCATAAGAACATGGGTCCGAAATCGCTTCGTTCCCGAGATACAGGGTGTCAAAGTTGAAAAAAATAGCATAGTTATTAATTTTTAACTTCTAAACGGCTTAAGATTTTTTAACCAAATTTGGTATATGAGTTTAACATATTGATAGGTTTAACCCAAAAAATTACCAACTTTAACCATTCACCAGTGGCGGAGATATGGGAGTCCTTTTTTTATACAAAATTGTAATAAAAGATGACATCTATGTCTCCGCCACTGGTGAATGGTTAAAGTTGGTAATTTTTTGAGTTAAACCTATCAATATGTTAAACTCATGTACCAAATTTGGTTAAAAAATCTTAAGCCGTTTAGAAGTTAAAAATTAATAACTATGCTATTTTTTTCAACTTTGACACCCTGTATCTCGGGAACGAAGCGATTTCGGACCCATGTTCTTATGAACTTTGTTGCTTAAAATGATGAGATCTATCACCCCTTTCAATTTGTCGGAAACAAAACGGGACACCCTGTATATACAAAACTGTAGCGGTGCTGTGGAATTATAGTGGTTCCTGTCTTATGTTTATCTGATACATTATAAATCCTCCATTTTACGATAATCAGGTGTTGCATTTTCTCCCATACTTTCAGCAACTTGAAAACACTTTTTTTCGACATAATGCACACGTCTCCACGTAATAAAGACTTCTCAAAACTGGTTCAAAGGGACCCATGTCATTCTCTTGCCATGATTACTTAGATTTGTTAAGTTCATGCCCAAACATGCTCAAAAAGAAGACTGAACAATACAGAAAGCTCTCCGATTTCAGGTAGTAGGTAATTTGTAGATTAAAGGTTGTTTAGGATATCATATCTCTGGTTATTAACTATTGCAGCTACTGGAATCAATGCCATAAAAAGTGAAAAATTGTGAAACTAATTAGATGGGCCTAACCCATCAAATCACAAGAAATGGAGTACATTTGAACAAACCTCGCATATAAAAATATCTCTTATACTTTTTTTGTTGTTTTTTTTAATTAATATAAACTATGTACAAAACATTTAAACCAGAAAAATGAAGAATTTAATTGTGTTTTATTAATTAGAGTTTAGTTGCTGTATTGGGTGAAGATGGTTTTATATCATCACTGGAACGACCACCAGTATTTCTTCTCCATTTAGCTCTGCGATTCTGGAACCACGTTTTCACCTAACAGTAAGCAGATATTACAAATTCAAGTATAAAAAAAAACAAAATAATTATAATCTACCTGTCTGTCTGAAAGTTTCAAAGTAAACGCCAGCATTTTCCTATCGTCTGGAGTCAAGTATTTTTGCCACAAAAATTTATGTTCCAAAGCTTTAGTCTGATTCGTGGAAAATCGAACTTGATTTCGTCTCTTTGAAAATTGATTGTAAATTGGAAATGTAAATGGCAACATAGAATTGTTGTAAATTGTTTGTTGGCAAATCCCTTCCGGACACAAATAGGACGACGTGGAAAACATTTTATCTACAAATTAATATTGAATTTGGTTTTTGAACTTGTGCACAAGTTATTAGTTGCTTTGACTAATTACGTTTTAATAACTCGGTACTTTTTGGGTACTAATATCATCAGAAAAAAGAAAATAATTCCTCGATTTAGGATCAAAGCGCTAAATAAAAAAAAAATCTTAAACTGATGGATCATTTTTGTTCTGGAACACTCAAAAATAACAATATTTAATCGACGATAGTAGAAGCAATTAATTCTCGCTTGGGTACTCGAAATTAATCCCTTATCGTTTAGTACTATATAGTGGTAGTTAATGTGTTTTTCCGGCTCAAACAATCATCCATCAAATATTATTCCTTATATAACGTACCTATTAATTCTGTTTTCTAAATTGCAATAAAACTGTCAAATTGTGGTTCTAAATTTGATAAATATGTTATTGATTATTACGAAAATGGTGATACCTAACAACCAAATCGTTTATTATTAAAAATATTTATTAATTCTAGACTAATCGTTTTCCTGTGTATTCAGTTCCTGTTGTGGAATGCCAGTGATATTATTTTAGATAACTTCTATTAGATTTGTTTATTGTATCTTGATTAATCAATTGTTTTGAAACAAAAGTGCTAACATATGCTTCAAACCTATAGAGGTCAAGAAACATTGCAATTTAAATATCTTATTGTAGTTTTATTGGAAAATAATGACTCGCAGTTTTGCCAATTACAAAAAGATTTATGAGCCGATTCTGCTATTTTCTTATAATACTATAGATCTATAGCTTATAGTAATTTATAAATAACATATATATGTCGTAGTCACTTGATGAAATCCGCTTTTTCGTGGGAAGACGGATTTCATTAAGTGCTTACGATATATGAGGAATTCTATTTCAAAATTGCACATAAATAACACATGTAAGTCGATTTATCAAATTTTGAGACGGAACTCCTCATATAGTGCTTTCGAAAAGTAAGGCATAAATTCATTTAAAATTCAGGGCTATGTTTTTTAAAAAATCGATTAGACCCGTCGATTTCATTTTTAGCTTATATATATATACATATAGTATATATATCGGTAGCTCAGAGGTAAACTGTTGTATGTCCATAAATTGAAATTTTCCGTAATGAGCAAAACAAATGTCTATGTTACCTCACTAATAAATGGAGATGTTACATTATCAAAATTGAAATTACAGCAAATGATTAATGCGGGGCTTACCATTTTTTACCACAATAGAAAATTAAAAAAGTGCAATTTAAAAATAGTGTTAACTCGATATCCGGTAAAAGTGGAGTTACGACAGTTTACCTCTCACAATTGATATTTTAGTACTCTATTAATAGAGCACTTGAGATAGAGCATTGTTCGTGCCGTCATCTATGGTAAAATCGCTAAACTTATTGATGGTCGGAGGTACCCGCTGGTCGGGATTGCCCGACTTTCCCCTACAGAGTAGCACAAAAACCAATAACTACCGTTAACTTCATTTTTTCAAATAGAAACACATATTTTCTATTTCCTTCTTGAATTCTCCTTTAAATTCTAAATATGTTTCATGTATCTTGTTCTATAACTAAATTCAACAGTTATAGAGAAATTTACGATTGAATATATCAATAACTAAGACCCCGAACATTGGCTACCAAAATCTTCGAACATGTCAACTTACTTTTTTCAGTGTAAACATTTTTTAATAGCCATCTTTTATTTTCACTCACATCCAAAAAAAAAGAAAAAACCTGTAATGTATGTTTCTTTTCATATGAGCAGCTACAGAATCATTTTGCTCTAGTGACGGTTGTAAATTATTTACGAATCTATGTATAAGACCTACAGTGCTTACAGAAATAATAGAATTGCAAATTAAATATAAACTTACAGATGGTAACAGAATCGGTCTATTAACGGGTTAAATATGACACTATGTACAGGGTGACCCGGTTTGGACTGTTTTTACAGGAAAAACTCATTTCCTTAATAGTTACAATAACAGAGAAAATTGTATTGACAATTTCTAAAATGGTCAAAAATCGAACCTGTGAGATCTAAGTCAGTTTTCTTCTATCTATCTGGCAAATAGATTTTTCCTGTTAAAACAATTCAAATCAGATGTATGTTGTATGTTATAAAAGTATAGTTTCAATGATCCGGATTTCTGGAATATTCTGAAAACCAGGTGGTTCGGATACTAAGATGTTTTAAGAAGTTGCATTAGACAGTTTAAGTAAAACGAACTAAATTTTTTCAACAATACAAACATCATAATGGATATTAAGAAGTATTTCACTCTAAACCAATGTTTCCCTATCTTTTTTCTTTACTGAGCCCTTTTAAAAACCGGTAGAAATTACCGAATCCTCTATGAAAATTTGTAAATTTTAAGATTGTCTTTTTATCTCCACCTCATTTGAAATGATAATGAAAATTCCGATATTGTAATTTTTTACAAACCCTGATGAACCTCTAGGGTTTGCGAATCATTGGTTGGAAACCGCTGCTCTAAGCGATTTAGATATTAATGAATGCTTCCATTCTATTGATTGCTTACAAAGAATACTAAAGAAAATAATAGATGGATAAAAAACGGAACAAAACAATGGAACAATGGAACAAACGGAACATAAAGAAGATTGGGTCTAAAGAACTGGAAAGACAAGCGTCGAAACCCGGGAAAGGGGATAAAATGGAGAGGGATAATAAATGAAGCTTTTGAGCAACTAAATCTGCATATCTGATCTATACAGGATGTTAAGTTTAAATGGTATCATCCTAAATATTTTTGATATTCTACAATGTTTGGAGGACACTTTTTAAATCAGTTTTTAAAACTAACTCCATTGGAGGGTTCACAACAACTCGTAAAAAACTTAAATGGAAAAAGGGCTGGAGTGATAACACATTTTAAAAGTTCTTCAATCACCGTTTCAAAAAAATAAGAGAATAATCTACTTTTTTTAATACACTGGCTTTAAAAAAACTGTACCACCAAGAAATAGACATCGTACGAATTTGAAATTTTGACATGATGTCTTTAAACAGAAAAAAATTTTGAAATCGAATTTTAAAGCGATATGAAGTTTTTATTTACTTCTGTATCTGTGACGACAATTTTTTCGCAACTTTTTCTAAAGGCAGAGAGTGACAAAGGTGTTATTATCATAATAACACCTTTATGACTCTCACACATAATAATAATAATAATGTGTCACACTTTACAATTGCCAATGCAAAATACCTCATGTATGCCAAAATGCAGTTTACCAGCACTTAATAGCCCTTGAAAGGGAAACAATTGTTGGCATGCATGAAACAGGTTTACCAACAGAGTTAGTAAGTCGTCATCATGGTAGTAGCCGTCCAAGAATGATGAACCAGCAAGAAAATCGGCAATTTCGTTGTTCAACGACAGGTACCCCGTTTAAGACGATTCCGTCTCTTGGTGTAGTTGTGTAGCTACCCTAAATCGAAGAGTCTCCCTTAGTACTATATACCGCAGAATTCAAAGTTTCAGGCTAAATTCATATCGCTCTATGCGTGGACTTCCATTAACACGATAACACGAGTAGCTTAATTAAAGTGTTGAAGATTTGAGGTGACAAAGGGTGGATGAGCAGAGAAGGATCATATTCAACGATGAGAGTTGATTTTGTTTATGACGACACGATAACGTGTTAAAAGAAACAGAGGACAACGATTAAATTTGAAATTTGTGGAAAGGCGCTATTCTGGTTTAATATCAGGTGTCATAGTTTGGGGTACCGTGCAGTGTGATAGTCGGTCTCCTCTCGTTCTTATTAATGGTCGATTAAATGCGCAGGGTTACATTAATAGTATCTTAGAACCGATTCTTATACCATACATGCGCACTCATCCTGGAAGCAGATTCCAACAGGATAATGCACAACTACATGGAGTCAAAGTTACTCTGAAATAATTGGAAGCCGAAAATTTGGATATCTTGCTTTGGGCGGCTCGATCGGATATTGAAAATTTAATTTTGAGCATGCCACGTTGCCTTCAGGAGTGCCTTAACTTGAGGGGGAGATAGTAGACAATATTAAGTTTTTTTGACTGAGGTATGTTTTTATCTATTACACAAATCAATGTCATGCCAAAATTTCAAACATGTACGAAGTGTCCTTCTTGATGTTTCGGTTTTTTTTTTGAAAATTAGTGTACAAGCAAATGACTAGTGAAAGATTTAGCTTTTTATGTCGTGTGAAATAGCAGAAATATTGAGGGTGGCAGGTTTTAAAATTGATACATTAAATAATATGAAGTGATAAAATATCAATTTATTCTACGCCTTCATTGAGATGCTGGTTGAAGGAAAAAAAGTGTCATAACAGAAGAAGATACGACAGCAAAACGACAGTCCTAGTTCATTGCAGAAGCAGGAATGAACTAAGACGCGACGAATTATGACAACTGTGATTGCAATTACTCATAATAAATAGTAATATTATTACTCACCAGTGATCTGATTCGGTACTACTTGATTAAAGTAATTTTTTCCCAGACTCTGAAATGGTGTACTACAATAACTGGTATATTTTTCTTCTGATGGCTGCCCTGCAGTTAAAGTTAAATACTGCGATTGGTAATCTAAGTAATTCCGTACAGGTAACCTAATATCATTTATTCTTTCCTTGTCGCGTTCTGGCAAAATACCAGTTTTTGTTTCAATTCCCACGATTTCACAATTTGATTTTTCATTTTTCGTAACATTTTTCAATTCTTTTTTATGTGAATCGTCGTTAAGTATATCATCTATTCTAAACGACATTTATAATGTAGCTAATTGTTGGTTTATTATACTTAGCGAACTGACTATAATTTTAGATTAGGTACTACTAATATAACAAGTATGATGCGGGTATATTATAATCTCATCATTATCGCTCTTATCTAATTAATCTGTTTGAAAAAGAGTAAAATTGTCAAATAATTGTGAAATGAGCTTAAGGTATTGGGATTGTTTTTCTATCGGTTTGTTTAGAATGACTGTAAAACTGACAACTGAAATAAACTGTTTGTTGTTGCAAGAAAAATTTAAAATTTTCCATGCAGGAACGTCCATATGCTCAATAGAGAAATTATTGTTTTGCTGAAAAATGCATATATTTATCATTTTGAACTGAAACGTTCAACACAAAAGCTGACTAAGCCCAGAAAATAATAAATTGAGTAATTCGCAAATTAAACATTTTAGTTTTAATAATATCATACTTTACAGTTTGTATTAAAACAGATTATTTTAGTTTAGACATAATGGAGGTGATTTAGTCAATTTTTGCTTTATTCTTTGGACATTTTTAGACACATTAAAGATATAAAATTAGATACCGAAAAATTGTGACTTCGTTTGTCGTTTGTTTTTGCACTGAACGTCTCAATAATGTATTTGAAAATGAATGTATGGTACAGTAAAGACAGAATGGTATATTGTAGATTGCCTGACCTAGCTGATCAACGAAAGACATTATTGTCATCAACGAAAAACAGGACCACTTGAGATATGCTTGTACCACGACAAAGCTTCATGTCACACAGCTAACAGAATTTTTAAAATCTACCATACAACTTCCTGACATAAATCAGATTTGGTCCGTTGTGCCTTATTTTTATTCTCCATAGTTCAAATATCAAGTTAGTGAGATCTTTTTTTTTCTATCAAAGTGAAGACGTTTTAAAAGAGAAGTGGACTTTGACAGGCGTCATGAAACACTCTTCCTATCTCCCAGCTAATGACTCATGATCGAATTAAAAAAAATTTCAATAAAAAAACTTTAAAGTCACAACCATCAAAAATGGTCAAAAACTCTTATCTGAAATTGTTGAACTTCAAATAAAAAGGATGTCGCAGAATCTCAGTGAATGAGAAGTTAACAGGAATCGACGTGGTTGAAACTGTATATGAGACGTTTCATCTTAGCAACTTCTTTAGATCGTTGTCTGAAAATGAAGTATAAGAAAAAGGATGAACGAAACGTCAACATCTTGCTAACATTTGACGCAGAAGGAATCCAGAAGAAATATATTTTTCAGCCATTTGTAAACCATGAAATCCAATTGCTAAAAAATATTCATTGCAAGGACGGTCATTTTGAAAAATAAATTGAAAAATTGTTTCCTTTTTTTTTCGAATAATGACAACTTCTCGAGTAAACCTTGTAGTAAAATATTCACTTCCTGAAATCGAGTTTTTTTTTATATTCACACCAGTCTCTCAGAAATGCAACAATTTGTCATTGTGACATGTTAAAATGCGAAATTATTGGTTTTGTGCTATTCTTTTTCGAATCGTTTTACCAACTTTAATAATATTTTGTAATAAGTGCTTTATTATTTTTTCAGTTTCACTCTATTCTTCTCCATTTCAGTGGCATATCTTCGGCCCACCGTGACCTCATTAATATATTTAATCCTGGGATGTTATTCACCATTTTTCTCTGTGCCTTCGGCAAAATCTATGTCAGGACGAACGGGAACTTACCTAAAAATAGTAATCGTTATCAGCATCTTGATCGTCTCTTTATTAAGCAGTCTCTATTTCGTGTTATACTTGTTTAAGGATGAGCATCACTTTGATTTGGAAGTAACATTTATCTAAAATTTATAACTTCCTATTTAAAGTACAATTTTTAATCTTAAGCCTTGCACTTTCTTGGAAACCACCATAAGAACAATAGGAATTATAGAATTTCAAAACTTGCCTTTGTCTACTGTTTTTACATGGATTACACCTGGTACGTTACTTGGTTCAACGAATTGACAACGAATGTTTAATTTTAATTTAATTTTTAATGTTTAGAGCCTCTGATGATTATATCGTCAATAGCGATGTTCTGTATTTTAAAAAAAATGACTATAGAGCCATGGGAAAAAGCTGATTCAAAAGAAATATCATTAATTCGTGAAGTGAATCATCGGAAAATCATTGAAATTTCTTATAATATCGGTATGTACAACTCTAAATAGATTAATTTAAAGGTCAGAGAAAAATAATTGGGCTTTTTTCTTGCTTTCATTCTGAAAATGTATTTGTCAAAGCAAAACATTGACAACAAGGAAATTTATACTATGAATTTAGTACAACAAGTCGTGAATCATAAACTCAAGCTTGATCAAATGAGTGATTTACCCAAAAAAAAAGCCCAATAGTTTTTTGTCAACCCAATATTAAAAATTGACTTTTACACAGGAACATACAGTGTTTGCTTCATGCTGTGTTTAGTAGCAGTATTGAAATCCAATATAATTGGGGCAGTGTACTTTCTGGTATTCTTATCGGTCCTTAATTATTGGGCTTGCAATAAGTCATTTGGAAGAAATTTAGCTCGCATAATTGTCTGTTTAATTCCCATTTACATGTTTAATCTCATTATTTGGTACATTTATCAGTTTCAATATTTTCAAGAACATAATTTGCTTAAAACTAGATCGATCTTGACTCGGTAAGGTTAATTTAAAGTTTTAATTAACTTTTAGTAACAGTAACCATTAAAGTTTGTTTGCTCTGGATCCAGTAAAAACTTATAAAGATTGCTCTGATCCTAGAGAATTTAAAGTTCCTTATCAGTCGAATACCACATTGGCTGCACCGATTTCTCTTTATGTATTGCATCATATTAGTGTCCTAGTAGCCAGACAAACTTTCAAGGCCGAAGTAATCTGTGTAAGGTTTCAAATAATTTTTCTACATGTTTTCCAATTTTACAGGATGGAATACTTAATTTATTATCAGCATTTTTTATATGTCATATACGAGGTGGTAACCGAAAATGGATGTTTGCTCTTGAACACCTCAAAGTAAACACACAGTAGAACAACTATAGAATATTGTATTCAAATCGACTCATTACAGGAACGTAATGAAAATGAAAAGGTTACTATGACTGTGGGGACCACGAAAATAGATAAAATCAAGATGTTTTTAAATCAAGGGGTTCTATTTATTTTCGATATTTCATACTTGACAAGCAGTGTTATAATGATGGTCTTGTTAATCTAAAAAAATGTGCATTGTATTACTGTAGCATTTCCAGATATGGGCCATTGCTTATGTATGTTGGAAAGGATTAATTTTTCTAATTGTGGCTAATCTTATGTGGTTAATACCCTCGAGGAAAAAAATACTGTTAATTATTAGTCCATTGCTAGCCTTGTACATTAATTTCTTGCTTGTGACTTCTTACATTTATTCCCTTGATTTAACCCCGGAAGAAATCCCTTCTAAATGGGGTATACTCGATTTTAGATCAGGTAAAGGGTCTTGCTACGTTAATTCCATTAAAACTGAATAAATATTTAGAAATTGTTCGACTGAACCTCACGTGGATAGATTTGTTTGCCAAATGTCTATTTGCAATTGTTATTTTTATGGCTATTCGACGACTTCTGCAAGAACGAGCAGAAGAAAAACAATATAAAATGTTCGAAATTAATAAGCGCCTCAGCCAAAAGTTCATTGAATTATATTTTAAACGTTTCGGAAAATTGTGCTCGCAATTTCTAACTTATTTCTGGATCTGGATTGTGATCATAGCGATGATTTGCTTAGAATTTTGGACATTTAGCAGTATATTTCGGATTATGTTTGTCACATTAGCAGTTATATTTTTAACAACGTTTCAAGTAAATCTTCACCCTGCTTTAAATAATTCAAATTTTTAATTATTCAAAAAAATATTTCAGCTTTGTCCATTTAGATACTGGAAGAAATTCATATGGATCTATTGGTGGATCGTTATAGTTTATGCAACGATCAATTTGTTTCTTTTGTACATGTACCAAGTCGAAGAATTCCGAAAAATCATGTTGCTTTTGCTTTCAGAAGAACTGTTTGTATTTTTTTTTGTAAAACTCCACAATATTTTTTAACATTATTTTTCCAGATGTAGGGATTTTGGCTGTTGGGTGTGGACTGATAAAACTGAACGTTTCAAAGCACTATCCTATCCTATTTTTCTTCAAATCGCCGTCGTCATTCAATACAATTATTTTCAAGCAGATTTTAATAAGTTAATTTCCGGTCTCACACCCGAAGAATGGGCGATAAATGGAAGAAACCTTACAATCTACGGTCCGAAATGGCAACAGATTTTTAAAATACTGAACGCTGTTAAAGATACAATGTTTAGTATTCTCGAAATTCACCTATCTAACGTGATATTACTAATCGGCTGGTTGATGTGCGTCAATGAAATGTGTGCAGTCTTTGTACCCCTTGCGATTTTCTGTACAGTGGCGTGCGTGATTAAGAAAAAATATTCAAACCGTATGATTTACGTAGCATCTTGTTTTGTACAAATATTCGTTGTTTGTCGCTTGCTCTACATGAATCAATCTTACAATCACTCGAAATGGAATTTTATCGGTTATTATGTGAGCTTCTTTATCAATTAAATTGTTTTTATTTTAAAACCTTAATTCTAGTGGAGAAATGGAAAACAATACAATGTTACCTTAAATACGGCTGATTGGCTCGGTTTCCATGAATCCAGACATGGAAAACATGAAGCAGACTTCTGGCAATTATCTTGGTGTTTTGGCTACGTTTTCATTGTAACAGTTCATAGAATCGTTACTTTACGCATGAGAAGCTACAGAAAATCTAGAAACCTGGAAATGGCTGAAGATATAGTCTTATTTCCCGACGTGACCTATGTAAATTCACATCAAAGCGTAGCAAACATGTTGAAATTTTTGGTGAATTATGGCTTTTATAAATTGGGATGCGAGGTGTCACAAAAAGCGTTACCATTTTTTTTAACTATTTTAGATTTATTTTTCCAGATTACAATGATTACAGCCTCAATTGTAATGGAAATTCGTATGGATATCATAGCGATCACAATATCGTGTTGGTTGTTAATAGTGTTTTACCTTAAATCGAGCATGGTACTAAAAGAGTCTGGTTTATCTCGTTAATGTTGTCTTGAATTATTGATTCCCATTCAGTATATTTTTACTCTGGGTCTCTCGGCCTTACGTTCTTTTACAGTTATTAAAAA
>JABRWK010000052.1:577503-591912 GCA_013372445.1 Hypothenemus hampei
ACTTTTTTAAATGGAACACTCTGTATATTGTTCATTTTTTAGAATCTTCTGATAATTCTGAACATTTTTTCTATAATATGTCCTATACCTAAGTGTAATAGTTTTTGATATATTCGTATTTTAACTAATCATCTTCCCACAAGAAAAAATCGAGTAAACGGAAATACCATTGAAAATACTAAACAATTAAAAGAACTTATTAGAATAGAAATTAGAATTTTAAATGAAGATTATTCCCAATCTATCACCACCGCATTAGAAAGATTAAGAAGAACATATATCAAATGTATTGAAGTAAACGGGGGCCCAGTTGAGCAATTTATTTTATAAAACTACATAATTTTTTGTATCTTTGTTCTAAATATTAAATTTAAAAATTATTTTAGACTTTATTTCTTATTGGAAAATAAGATTATTGATACTTTTTTTACTGAAAAGATCATAAATAGTAATCTCGTATTGTAGTTGACTAATTTAGGGCCACCTAAGGACTGGAATCTAGAATTTTTATTTTTGAACGTAACCGCTTAGTTAAAATACGAATATATCAAAAACTATTACACTTAGGTATAGGACATATTATAGAAAAAATGTTCAGAATTATCAGAAGATTCTAAAAAATGAACAATATACAGAGTGTTCCATTTAAAAAAGTATAACTTTAACCTGTCGCTGATTTTTGCAAAACCCTGTATACATACAAATATATTCTACAAATAGCTAACATTATTCTGCACAACTTTTGTATTTAACATTTTCGTCTAACACAATAAACAAAAAAGTTAAAAGGGGGGGACATTATAAACGATCACCGTGTACATACAGTTAATCTGCAATCCAGATCTGACGATTTTCAGAACTGCAGTTAATTTTTCTACATACACGTATTGGCAACTGACAGTTCTAGAGTTGCAGTGTCATATCTATGAAGTTTTTTTTAAGTTTTAATCGTCAGTTCAAATTTGCATTTCGCGGACTGCAGATTAACTGTACGTCAATGGACACCATAAAACTAGTAAATCGTCACAACTGACTTACATCAGAAGTCTTATGATAAATCCTATGAGAAGTTATATGAGAAAATACATATGTAAATTGAATTTTAATTGAATAATGTTTTAGAGGTGTACTTTGTAAATTGGGCTTGTGGGAATACACCTTTTATCGAACAACAGAACTAATTGCCGATGGAGATTACTATAACAAAGATGCTACACTTTTACCTGTGACTATGTAAATTGTAATTTATTACTATAGTATATTCCATACGAAATTTTGTTTCTAGGGGTACTAGCAGTAATGGAAAAACATTTAATATTCAAACCTCAGAAGTTGGACTAAGTGATTATTTTCCTAAATCTATTTATCATGGGTTGTGTCAATTGGAATCATGTCTTCAGTTTATTTTAAAATATATATCATTTTAGACTTTACAAATATGCAGAAGCACTTCGCCTATTTATTCTGCAACTGATCAGTCCACCAGTGACTCAAATACCCGTAGACGTTTACTTACCAATGTTTCTATGCGATATAATAAACTTTTTTATATTGATGTTTTACTATAACACTTTTCAGGTAAGTTTCTCTTTGAAATATTTGAACACAAACAAATTTCAGAATGTCATTTAATTTTAGGGCGAAACTGAATCTATAGGACTTCTAGATTTCGTGAAATTGAATCGAGTTCCTATTTCATTTTTAATTTCCATTATTTTATACATGTGTTTAATGCTCATTGATAGGGCAGTCTATTTGAAACGAAACCGTTTTGGGAAAATGGTGTTTCATCATTTTCAAGTGTTCTTTATTCATTTTTTTTTCTTTGTTATCCATCCTCTAATGATAAACGCGTAAAATTTTGTTATTAATGTCGTTTTAATAATTTAATTTCATTAATTTATATTTTAGGAAGTTTCGGGATAGCCTTGTTCTTCAAATTTTTTATATTTTGAAATGCATTTATTTCTTATTCTCAGCTTATCAAATCAGAAGTGGATATCCTACTTTGATTTCATATCATTATCTATGGCATGGATATACAATGGTTCATAGGTGAACACTAAAAAATTTTCAGAAAAATATTTGTTCGAAAATTACTTTTCCAGTTTTGGTTACAAGATATATCGAGAAATTCCATACTTTCTGGAAATTCGTTGCTTATTCGATTGGATAATGACTGACAGTTGTTTGGGGATTCCATCGTGGTTTAAAATGGAAGATGTAACGCAAACTCTGTTCTGTGCTAAGGTAGTTTTCATTTAAAATGATTATTTTTTCTTTAACATTGTAAATGTTTAGTGTTCTCAAGAATTTGACAAGAGTTTTTACACACCTGCAGGCCAACAGATGGATCGCATCAATAAAATTCTAATTGGAGGTGGCATTTATATTTTTCTAATACTAACGGTGATTTTCCCTTTTTTATTGTTTTCCCTAACATCTACAATGGGAGTAGCCACACGACCAAAAAGAATGGAAATAATGTTGTACCTTGGTACAGCGCAACCAATTTTCGAGGGCTATGTTACGAACCATCTTCTGTTGGAGTAAAATTCCAAATATCATTTGTAGACAATTAAAACTTTCGAATTTTGTAGCCTGACAGAAAAAGAATATCGAAATATGTCAGTAATGTTTAATAACATTCCAGAGTCAGAGGATATGTTTGAAAATTATGATTTTGAGGATGTTTGCGTTTTCAGATGTTCTGCAAATAGTTTGAATACGTGGGAGATATCGTTGGGAAATAGAAAAGAATTGATCCAAGAGTTGGAAGCAGGTAAATATTAAATAATGTATGATAATGATGCGAAGAAATTAATGTAATGACTTTTGCAATCAAGGGAAGGGTTAGTTCCATTGGAACAATTTTGCCAGCAGTTCACTTCCTTTGTTTTTTACTGTTCTCTTCTTCATGAAATGAATGTAAAACTCTTTCGAAATGCTCTGAAAATATCTGATTTCATAACTTTTTGTACCTGTTAGTTTGAAATAATATAAATGTCTTTACATCCAAAAAAGTAATTGAGTTACTAATCGGTATTGCTATGTTTCCTTTGTTGCAATATAGGTTAAACAGTACCTTATCACATGATTTTCGTAGACTTTGTATAATTATAGATGCTCTATAAAATTTTAAAAAGAACGTCAGATTTTTAAAGACTCATTTTCAGAAAAATAGTATAATTATACAGAATTTCTTTATGTAGATGAAAATTTTGTGATCAAATTAGAACTCCATTATACTCATATTGGAAACGGAGGCATACACCATCATCAAATTTTCGAACAAAATACTATGATACCACCTCTTCCCGATCCGAATAGACGTAAATTAATAGATGTAGTGAAGAGAAAAGGAGATAATAGCACTATTGTTCGACTTCCATTGGTTTTTCCAAAATTTCTTGCCATTGACAACGATGGAAAACCGCAAGCTCTTAACATAATGGAGAAACAGGAGGATCACAGTACTGTGTTGTCTATTAAAAATTAGTAGTCGATCAGTTTAATTTAATTGCAGCTATTTCAAATGAAATGCACGTTATCAGTTCAAATGGTGATAGTGGCGGAGTTGGAGATAGTCATTTTCATCAAGATTCAACAAGGCTGCGGAACTTGTTAATCTCTTTGCATTCAGTTAAAAACAGAATTTGGCAATTAGCAACGTGACTTTTTGTGTTTTCAATAATGACGGCGTTTGTTTAGGTGGAAAATGCAAGAGGAGTGTAGAAATGACGATAACAATTATAAATACTATTTGAAAACATTGAAATACAACAGTTGCGATCAATTAGTGATTTATCTTTTTAACGAAAAAGTGTTTCCAGGGTATTTGCAGCTAATCACTCGGGGCGGGTAAATGACATTGTTTCATTATTTTTCAAAGATATACACGGTTTACTATTTAGAATTCTTGGATTATACTTTATTTACTTTATGGTGGTGATTAAAGTGATTAGAAGTTGTCGAGCAGATATATCGGATATATGGAAGGAGGACTTGCCCAGCACAAATAAAGTTCTTCGAGTATCATCTTGTAAAATAAGGAATTAAATGATGTTTTTAATTTATAAATATTTTAGAGATGTATGGAAATTTATGTGGCCAGAGATATGAAAAACTTCGAATTAGAACAAGCGATTTTTAATGATATAATATGCATTATGCGATCAAGAGAAATGTTCATAAAACTCACTCGAATGGAAGATAACAATTACAATCCAAATTTTATTGTTCCAGAAACGTCAAAGAAATGATTATTTACGTTCTCTAGAGTTAACATTAATATTGTCTAGTTCTATTCTTTAATAGATTTTATAACATTATTTCTATTATTTCGTTGCTTATTCATCAGTGGAGTCGGTAAGGTCATGTCTAAATATTCAGTAAGTTTCCTTGTCTCCTTTACTCTAACAATGATTATAATGTTACTTAATTGTGACGTCAATTAGTGTAGCGAAGACAGCAATGGATTTCGTCTGAATTTGGTTTTAACCAGAATAAACTTTTAAAAAGCTGATATGAGGGTTGCTTTAAAAGTTTTAAAAGATAACGGGAATATATTAAATGATTATACGGAAAAATTTTTGTCTTTTTTTGTATAACTAGTTAAGTGTCGAAAAAAGATGAACTTTTTCAAAAAAATTCCTTTGAAAATTTCATACTTTTTTTCTAAACCATTCCACAGTGTGGCTCATTTTCATTTTCACACTATGTATGTCTTTTAAAATGAATTTCACAGGAAAGACTTTTTTTGGATCATTTTTATCTTTAAGGGTAAATTCTTGTCGTAATTGCTATTTTTTATTGAAAATTTATCGTGACTCCTCTTTGGCAGCTTCTGTAGCATTCATTTCATTTTGTACACTATTTAAAAAAATTGATATACATTTTTACAGTTTTATCAAAGAATCTCCTAATTCTACTGCTGCCTTTTTAACGATTTAAATAATCGAAAGTTTAAAGAAGATTGCGAAACAAAAAGCTGCATGTTCTTTCCCTTTTTATTATCTTACACATACAGGGTGTATCAAAAAGCACCGGACCATAGGCAAATGGGAGATAGGGGAGGTCATTTGCAACCAAAAAAGTTTAGTAAATGATGGTCCGTTTCTCAATCGTTTCCGAGTTATTCCGAGTTTCGCATACGTAAAAAAAAATATTTTTTTTTTCTAAAAAGTATTTTACTGGAAAGAGACATTATCTATAAACATGGTTTTATTCCAAAAACCCTTGAATTTATCTCAACAAAAAGAAAAGAAATAAAATAAAAAAAACCCGTGTTATTTTCCATAAGGAAAAAAATGAAATAACTCGGAAACGATTGAGAAACGGACCATCATTTACTAAACTTTTTTGGTTGCAAATGACCTCCCCTATCTCCCATTTGCCTATGGTCCGGTGCTTTTGAAACACTCTGTATAACAACATAGCGTTCTGTTAAAAAAAAAGTTTGGTCTATACTCAGGAATTATTTATTTGAGAAAAATACTGAGGAATATCATAATCTTCTACTTCTATAAAAAGCTGCTTAACAAATTGAGATTTCTTTGTAACCAAAGATTTTGCCTCAAAAAACTCATTGTCATAGAAATCCATATACTTCTTAGGAGCCTTAATAACGCGTCTTTTTTTATTTGCCGTTCCAACAACGATAGCCCTTTCGTTAGTGTAAATAACCGTTTGCGTAAATTCTTTCTCTTCTTTTGCTAAATTCTTTTTTGCTTCATTTTCAATTACACTGACAGCATCACTCGACAAATACGGTGCATCTATAGAAGAGGGAATATTTACAATGTATTTGTTATGGGAACATATACACTGAAAAATACATTTCGATTGGCGACAGTGCAAACCAATAAGAGTGTTACATCGTAGAGAGTTACATATGCAGCCCAATTTGCAATAGGGTTTTAAGCAAATGTCTTCAGTTTTATTACTTTCAACGTCAACTGTTATCATTTTACAGTTTAATTTCTTCAATTCTCTACTAGTTCGTGTTAATTTTCCAGAGAGTCGTTTTCTAGTGTCATCTTTTGGTTTTTCCGGAGGTATTACGTTTTCCGAAAAGTTTTCATGGAAATTTTCATCTTCTTTAATTAAAGATTCCGCAATTTCTTTAATTTCCACGTAATTTATTAAATTGTCAATAATTTGAGCTATATCATTCTGTATGACACTTTCAATGTTATTATTAATATCACCTATAGGAATTTTCAATTCAAGTTCCTTATTTTCAATTTTCTCCTTTATTAAAATGCTTTCTTGTTTCTCTTCATGTTTTAAACCGAATGTATGTATTTCTTTTTGAAGATCGGAAATAATTGAAGGCATTCTCTTATCATCTGCTTCGTCTAAACACATAGTATTTGTTTCTTCTTTTTGCATCCTATTCCTTTTTATCAGTTTTGATCCATTATCTTCTTTTGCCGACTCAAAATTTGTTTGTTGAAAGTGTTTACTACTATCGACATTTTCAAATTTCATATTCAGTATATTACAGTTTTCAGTAGATTTAACTGAGATTCGTAATTTGCCATCATTATTTAATTTTCTTTCTGTTGGAAATTGTCTTTTGTCGTCTTGGATCTTAATATTAACTCTTCCTGGACTTGAATAAGATTGATTTATAAGGGAATTTGATTTGATATCCAGGCCCCATTTTAAGTCGTCAGCAGTTTTTTTATTAAAGGTTTTAATGAAAAGTTTTTGCAATGGATTTTTCAAATCTATTATTCCATTCTCCATTTTCCTGTTGAAAAAATAGTAAAATATTAATATTTTCACATATACAGGGTAACCATGAAAAAAGTCCAATGTGTAGTACCATGCGGTAGATAAACACAAAAGAATAAAAGTTTTTAATGTCCGATCATTTTTTGTTTTCAAGATACAGGGTTTTAAAAGTTTTTAGGAAATTTAGATTTTTTTGTTTCTTCCAATTGTAAAGAGATAATTGATTCAAAATTAGTGCCCATTATGCTGTATCAGCTTTAAAAACAATAACAAAGAAGGACAGTGATTAATTTTAAAAAGGTTATAAAGTTCTTAGAAGATGTTCAAATTGATGGCCTTGTTCTTCAATACACCTCTATCGCGTAGTACTACACACTGTAGTTTTTTCATGGTCACCCTGTATATACTTATTTTACAAAATACATACATATCTGTTAAAACTTAAAAAAAACGATATGAATAGACAATTTCTCCACTTTTTTTAAGACAGCACTGGAGCATTTAGGAGATTATCAAATAGCTCAACAAAATATGGGAATAAAAGAAATGACGCTCAGTTTTATACACGGTAAGAATACGGTGCTAGATGATTTAGTCACTAAAGATCTAATGCCGATTTAATATAATGATCATCACCAATCCATTACATTGTTGACATATGTCATATTTATGTTTTTGATCTTTTCAAGGCGAAAAATACTTGTTCTACTTTTTAAAAATAAATATTTATTTTAAACCCATGCGATTTCTTCCGCATAAATGGAGTAATCATTGTAAGCTCCATCTCGTAGCGAGTACTGGCAGTGAAATATTTATGTGTTCATATTTTTTTGTCAAGTGAAAGCGGCCTGTTACTATTTAAATATTCTTCCACCTTGGTTTTAAATAAATATAGCAATCAAATAAAATTAAAGAAATTCAAAAGAATGTCAAACTGAAACGGATTTTTTAATCTCATTTTAATGCTTAGAATAGTATAAGGGTGGCACATATTAAACATAGACAATCATGATAAAATACTTGAGAAAAAAATGTATATCGAAGTTTTATCATAAAGAATGAGTAAATAATATAATAAAATTAAAATAATAGAAATATACTATAACATCGTTATGTCTTCATCATTTACCTATCTACGATGACTCAAATATTACATATTTAGATATGAACTAAAAAAATATACTCACGTTTAATTCAACAAACTTTTTTTGCTAGTAGATCCCGGTTTTCGTTGTTAATTTAACATCTAATATTCCGTGCTTTTAATGACGAAATAGATCTGCCATATTAAGTGCAATATTGAAATGAAAAACCATGGCCCACTAAGACATAACTACCAATTCATGTGATGCTCTTATAAGTATGCAACAGTAGGTATAGTTATGTGGACACAATTGCCATTCTTTTAGTCCTTAAAAAAAATATTTAAATATATACCTGCATAATTAAATAATAAAATGTAAAATTTCTTAGATTTGATTTTTTTTTAAATTTGTTACGCTCAATAGAAATCACATATTTTATTTTTATTTAATTGATACTTTCTATACATATATTACACGAATTTTGAGATTATGCATAACAAAATGTGAAGATGATCTATTGTAAAAGTCAAAGCATACAAAACCATACCCTCAAATTTTAAAAAATACGAGCAACATTCAAATAGTAGGAGTAAAACTTACCTTATGCAAGAAGAATTAACACAAAACGGGAAAAGTGAAAAAAGAAATCGTTTACATATACCTCTTTAATTTAGACCCCAGCAAGTGCAAATCTTATGGCCATGTTTTTCTTGTTTAAGCCAGTAAACCGATATGGCGACTGATAAATTGCTTTTTTATATAAATCAATAAATATTTAAATAAAATAAATATATTTTTTGTGAATAAAATGCTGTAATTGTGAGAAATTATTGTATTTACAAATTGCGTGTATTGTGGGCTGTGCAACGTGACTTCGAAGTTAGGCAATCAAAATAATCATCAATTCGTTTTTAGACTAGCAATAATTTCTAGTAGTTTCTATTTTGCCTTATTTATGTCTTTAAATTTATTCGAATTTACTTTTTGTTAATTACGTCATTTTCAGTGGCGGCGATTAATATACCTAATTAGAAATTCGTCGAGCAGATTAGACATTTGGAAAAAGTAATCGTCCAGTACAACTAGTTCAACAAGTTCTTCGGCTATCATTCAGTGGAATGAGGATGTTCTTAGTTTTGAAATATTTTAGAGATCTATGAAAATTTAGGTGACCAAAGATATGAAAAATTTCGAATTGGAACAAACGATTTTTGATGATATTAGATGGATTATGCGATCGAGGGAAATGTTCATAAAATTCACTCGCATGGAAGATAACAATTATAATCCAAATTTTATTATTCCAGGAACGTCAAAGAAATTATTACTTATGTTCTATAGAGTTAATATTACATACATACGTGTATTACGTTAACATTGTCTAGCTCTTATATTATTCCTATAATTTAGTTGCTTGTTCATTAGTAGAGTCGGTAAGGTAGTGTTCAAATATCTAGTAAGTTTTCATATCTTGTTTACCCCAAAAATGATTAAAGTATTATTTAGTTGTGACGTTAATTACTGTAGCGAAGACAACAAAGGATTTCGTTTGAACTTAACTTCAACTAGAAAAAACTTTTAAAAAGCTGATACGGGGGTTGCTCTGAAAGTTTTAAATGATAACGGGAATGCATTAATTAAGCGAGTACGCGGAGAAACGGCTGTATTTTTTGTATCACTGATTAAAATTCGAAAGAAGATGAAAAACATTTTCTTCGCCTTCCGTTTGTAATGATTTTTGGGTGTACAATACACGTACTTCAAATTCGCTAAGATATATTTCTACTAAAAGAAGTGATCGGTTTCTCAGGTTAAATTTTTGAGTTAAGTTTTCTGTTATGAATCCTTCAATTATAGTCTAAAGGCTTTCAGATTGATGTTTACAACTGGACCCATTTGGAGATATTTTTAAAACTTTATAACCATCAGTTTCAATGTTAATTACAATGGAAGTTATTTATCTGGAACGCAATATATCTTAATATTTTTAGATATAAAGCCTTTTAATAACAATTCATTGAAGAATTAGAGAAAATTTTACACTTTATAGTTAACCATTCCATGACTTTTAAAACAATTTCCCCAAGAAGAACTTTTTTTGGATCATTGTTATCTTTAAGGCTAATCTCTTCTCTTACTTGTGATTGCTGTTTTCTATGGTGAGTTTTTCATGAATCCTCTTTGGCATCTGTAGTACTCATTTCATTTTGGGCAGAATCTGAAAAGTCAATAAAGCCCTCATTTACAGCCTTATTAAGGTATTTACTAATGTTATGTTATTTCATTGGTGATTTATTGAAATGAAAGTTTAAGGAACAAATTCGTTTCAACATACAAAATGTAATCAGATATTAACGCAGAGTCCCTTTTACGACAACGTTTTGCTCGATCTTCCCTTATTTTTTCAATTAAGGACCTTTTAATCGCTTAGAAGTTCTACTTTCAGAGATTCTAACAGATTTTTTTTTATCATCACTGTAGATCTTGAGCTGGTGCTACTACTAGATGTAATACTAAAGCCTGTAAAAATGGCAGTTGTAGAAATTGTGTCTCGGACAAGAAAGAATTACATCTAATAAATCATAATTGTCCACCTCTATAAAGCACGGTTTAACAGAATGGGTTTTCCTTGTAATCTCAGATTTTTCCTTAAGAAACCTACAACATGAAAGAATAGACGACTTACTTACTGCCATACAAAAACTATTGAAAAAGTTACAACCCAGACTTTTTATTATTTTATAATACAATGGGTAAAACTAGAAAAATGTATGAAACACGTTGAAAACATAACGGAAAAAAAATTGTATAATTCATGTGAACTGTATTTTTATTTAGATTTTTTTTACTTTAATGTTTAAACGAAAAACAATATTACAAGCTTCTTACAGAAAGTCATCTAAATACTGACAATGAAAGATTTCGTAGCTTCTTTAAATTTAATGAAGGACAATTGATTTTTGTGTTAAGCCGAATTGAAAATAATTTAAAAAGGTAATCCAGAAATAAAGTAAAAACTCCATTTTCTCTAGGAAAAAAAACAGCATTCGCAGTAAGGGAAGACAAATTTCATGACAAATTTAGAAAGAGAACAACAAATATTTACTATTATATTACTGCCAATAACACAAATAATATAATTATGTAGGTACTTATAATTATAGAAAAATAATTGACAATAGTTTTCATATTTGTAAATATTTGTTACTCATGGTACAGAGTGTATCGTTAAGAATGGGAAATCCCGAAACCCGAGGTAGGGGAGACCAAAATAAGCCGATTTAACTAAATTGACTTCAGTCCAAAAGTTGATAATAACGGAGCTACAAGGTGTCAAAGTTGAAAAAATAATTTACATTTTCTTTAATAAATATCTTTGGATCACTTTGATATTTTCGATGATAAATTTGAATTTTCCATCCTAAAAAGTCCCCAAATACGAAATTTCATAAAATTAGCTGAAAAGATACAAAGATATTGAAGAAAATGTGAATTATTTTTTCAACTTTGACACTTTGTAGCTCCGTTATTATCAACTTTTGGACTAAGGCAAGTTTAATCAAGTCGACTTATTTTGACCTCCCCTATATGCCCTTCAATTTTTGATATGACCTTTCGGGACATCCTGTATAACCGCTGTGTTGGAAACCAAATCGATATTATTAAATGAATAAATAATTTATTTTCTTTATATTTATTGTTTTTTTTTGTATTATAGTTCTGGACCTGAGTATTAAAAGGGCCAATCTCCATTTTTGCCGGTTTTGAGAATCTAAATATCAAAATATTACGAATTTTAAACCAAAAGCATAACTTAAATAAAAGTTATATTATTTTTCAGAATTTTTTTCAGTTTCATTAAAATCAATAAATATTTACACATTTTAAATGGGATTATTACTCGCTACTAAATTTAAATCACTGATATCTCAAAACAATAAAAATGGAGATTGGCCCTTTTAATACTCAGGTCCAGAGTTATGATTACACCTACTATTTTTAATGTGAAATTTATATCATATTAAAAGAGCATGCTAAGTATTGTATTTTGAAATAATTAAATGCTGAGTGTTGCGTGCATTTATAATATTATATTATTACGTTACATTTTTGCATTTGTGGCACTATTGAATTAGTAAAGTAATAGTGTGATATGTTGCTTTCGTTATCTTCATTTCGAATTTCACGCCAATGTGCAGAGTTGCCTTATTTCGCAGTGTTACAACTTCATAGACTTTTATGGTTAATTATTAAATACTTAATGCAACGATAGAAATTAATGAAATCGTTATTAAATAATATATTTTTTCATCCAGAATATTTTAAGATAAGTTTTACGCAGTAATTTGCATTTTCGACAATATTATTATGCAAAATGTTCTACGCTCTATAAAAGTTCATGTACTGGTCTGCAAAAAAATCTCTTTTTTCTCCTTATTTTTATGCATTATTATTAAGACACGGGCATTTCTAATGATAAGAATAAGTATAGTAATAAATTGGTCGGTATTATATAGGGTGTTTCCTAACTACATGTAAAAAATTCAGGGAATGATTCTACAGGCAAAAATAAGAAAAAAAGTTCCTATTAACATAGGTCCGCAAATGCTGCGTTTCCGAGGTACAGGGTATCAAATTTTAAAAAACGACAGTTATTAATTTTTAACTTCTAAACCGCTTAAGATTTTTTAATCAAATTTCGTACATGAGTTTATCATATGGGTAGGTTTAATTAAAAAAATTAGCAGCTTGAAGCATTCATCAATGGCGGAGGTATGACTGTCATATTTAATTACAATTTTGAATGAAAAAAAGGACAGTCATATATATTCACTATAGAAAAAATTTTCATTTTGCACTAAAGATTCTTCAGATACGTATTTGACTCGAGCGGTTAAAATTAATTCTCCGTGATCATTTTTTTACTAGTTAGTGTTTATGTTTTGCGCGATTCTTATTTGCATAAAAAACCAAAAAGTTGGTATACCCTCCTCGTAATCCGGTTAACATTGCTGTAACTTTTAGATCAGTACAAATATTCAATGAGTTCTGTGAATATTTAATTTTTTCGAGTAATAACCTGTAACCGGTGACGTTCTAATTTTGTTACATAGGCGGTGATGTTGAGTCTCATGTACTCCGTGAAGTATTGACGATTTGTTAGAATATTTGTGGCTTAAATGAAATTTATATCACAATATAGTTGCCAATCTTAACTGTTTCTAGCAAAATATTATTAAAGAACTTTCAATTTGATGCTGGTTAGGACTTTTGAAATTTTCTTTGTTCAGAAATACAATATTTCTATTTGAATAATTCTAGTAAAAAAAGTGAATTATAACTCAACATACAGGGTGTAAAAAAATAGTGTAAAAAATTCAGGGGGTGATAGTACTACTTAAAATAAGAAAAAAAATTCCCATAAACATATGTCCTAAAATGCCTTTTAAGGGAGGTACGACCCTTAGAAAAACTACCCCTTCCAATGAATTAACGCTCAATATCACCACTGACTTTGCCATACAAAAATATGTATGTACGTAATTTTTTCTAGTATCATTCTTTCTTCGGTATGTCTCAAAAGCAATAAAAATTAATATTTTTTTCCAATTTCAAAGGACTGTACCTCCCTTACAAGGAATTTTAGGACATATGTTTATGGGAACTTGTTTTCTTATTTTAAGTAGTACTATCACCCCCTAAATTTTTTTGCACTATTTTTTTTACACCCTGTATACATATACAAAGAACGTATAACAAATTATATATTAAAATAAAAATAATAGATTTTTATCATATTCAATAAATCTGCCACCATAAACTATAACGTAAAAAACAGGAACATTTGTATTTTTCGATACATTCAAGACAAATTCTTGTGCTACGCCTCAAACAAATTGGCTTTCTGCAATCACAGCATACAGACGTACTTGGCTGACTATACATAATAATAAATATAGAAATACAATTTTTTTTTAGAGAAAACTGCACTTAAAATTTGAAAAAAAATACATTAACGGTAACGTGAAGTCTAATGAACTCCGAATCATGTTTCACGCCTAAATTAGATTATTTGAATTGACGGCTCTAGCACGCACTTAACCTTTGTCCTACAATAGAAAGATACATGGAAGAGTAACCCTCTGGTGTAATGCGTTCAAGAAAAATATCGAAAATAATTTTGCGGAGAGTCTCGTAGACTCCATGTCACCGGTTACGGGTTAATATTTCCATAGTTTTTTTTTATGTTTATTGCATGTGCGAGGAGGACTGATGTGTGTTTATTGCTATTGTGAAGCAAAACAATTTATAAACTGATTTTGGACGAATCAATAATAAGTCGTCATTCCTCGAATTTTCAGGAAAAATCGATCCTTATAGAAGTCCTTCAACATTATTACAAAACACCAAATCCCCGTCTTTGGTAAAGTAACTCATAAATTCTCTCTTTTTTTCTATTACGAAAATACGAGACTCTGGTATTTTATCTAATAAATTCAATTGTTTTCATCTTGATACGACCAAATTTCGTATATGAGTTTAGCATATCGGTAGGCTTAATTAAAAAAATTACCAGCTTTAA
>JABRWK010000052.1:603278-617366 GCA_013372445.1 Hypothenemus hampei
AGTATCGGAACAAATGTAATGCTTGATAAATTAAAGCAAATCTTTAATCAACTAATAAGTTGTAATGCCACTGTTGTCAAACCTTTTAAAGTGACAAATTATGGCCTACAATTAACTTCGCACTATACCTAGTAAATACAAAAAGAAGAAAGGAAATAGGCCATGAAAAGCGAGGGAAAAAAAAGAAATTGGTTAAGAGAAGTTGGGTTATTCATGTCATGCAAAAAATGTTTGTATTTGAGTTGGTTTAATAAAACTTGAGAAGATATGCCTTGTAAATCTTTTATTGTGTTTTTCTTAGCACTTTTTATTTTCAAAAATAACAATTATTTAGAAGTTTTTAAGGTATCGATATATTGAAGTATCGATATTCCCATATTAATATATCGCTGAGTATCGATACTCTGTTCAAAAGTATCAAATAAGTAGTTTTATCGATACCTCGGTGTATCGAATACAACCCTACTCCTCTCATACGTATCTCTTAAAACTAAAGTCCGTTCACGTTAAAAAAACAGTATGGAGAAGCATAGGTACTAATAGCATGATAGGTCGATTGACAAAATATTTAGTGACAACAGCGCTGTCTTTTATGCAACCAAAAAAAATATTAACTGCCCAACACTTCCATCTTGGTTTTACATAAGCATGCAAATTAAATCAAATAAAATTAAAGAAATTCAAAAGAATGTCAAACTGAAACGGATTTTTTAACCTCATTTTAATGCTTAGAATAGTACAAGGCTGGCACATATTAAACATAGATAATCATGATAAAATACTTGAGAAAAAAATGTATATCGAAGTTTTATCATAAAGAATGAGTAAATAATATAATAAAATTAAAATAATAGAAATATACTATAACATCGTTATGTCTTCATCATTTACCTATCTACGATGACTCAAATATTACATATTTAGATATGAACTAAAAAAATATACTCACGTTTAATTCAACAAACTTTTTTTGCTAGTAGATCCCGGTTTTCGTTGTTAATTTAACATCTAATATTCTGTGCTTTTAACGGCGAAATAGATCCGCCATATTGAATGCAACATTGAGATGAAAAATGATGGCGGACTATGACAACTCCCAATACACGTGGTGCTTTTATAAGTATGCAACAATATAGTTATGTGGATACAATTCCCATTCATCTAGTACCTTTTTAAATAAATTATTTACTACACGAAATTAAGGGACGTATTAATAGTCGTTCTTTGATGGAAGACTCAGGCAGCCTCAACCGAGTCTCCCTCAATACTCATTTTGTCAATCTGAGTAATAGTCTCAAATCTCACTTAATTGAAATCGAACGACCATTAATAAAGAACACATTCTCAAGGTATTCTTGAGTCTGAAGGATACTTGAGATGTGACTATTAATACAGTCCTAAATAGTAAAATGCTATATTTCTTAATTTGATTAAAAAAAAATTGATAGGTTTAGTGGAAATCGCATGTTTCTTTATTTAAATAATACTCTACATATTATAGGGATTCTGAGATTATGTTTAATAAAATGTGAAGACGACCTAGTATAAAATTAAAGCGTATAAAACCATATCCTGAGATCTGTTACAAATATGAACAAATGGAATAAAATAGAATAGAACTCACCTTATGTAGGAATAAATTACACTAAGAAAAATACAGAAAAGGAGAGACAAGAAATCGTTTACATTTACTTAACTCTCGCGATTAGACACTGACAACTGCAAATTTTCTGACTTCTGTTTCTCTTGTTCAAACCAGTAAAACAATATGACAATTGTCACTTCTGTTTTTACGTAGGGAGGAGTGTCGCACCTTAAGACAAAAGTCATTATAGTACCACCTAATATATTGTAGTGTATATAGTTGTACTAACATGTACAATTATCAACAATTCTCAACCATAAACATATGGATTTTTCCATTTTTTTTCATCTTACAATTAGTTAAAGTAATTTAAACTACCTGCTGAAAACGTTTCTATAAAAAAAATCTTTTATTTATCAATACAGCGTCACAAAGTGCAACATATTGTCTCAAGGTACATCACTATGCTACTTGGGAATAATTTACAAACTAACTATGAAACAAAAATATAAAAACACAAATTATAAGGCTGCAGAAAAATGCATATTACAGATCAATAAAAAGGTGTACATGGATGAGAGAGAGGAATTTGACAATCATATGTAATTCAAATAAGATTGTCAAACTTCTTTCTTTCGTATATACGTGTACGCCGTTTTATTGAACACGACTGTATCTCTTGGTTTAAGTTCTACAATAGAATAAAGCTCCAGCATAAAAAGTTTTTTTTCAAAAAAATGAAAATAGGTTTTTTTGTCCAAAACTACGACACTCTTCTCTACGTAGTACCATTGCAGCCAAAAAAAACTGGTACAAAAAAAGTTACTATGATCTCCTGAACTATAATATTACATATATTGCAAAATATAAAGTTTGACACAATAGACACCTTCATTGACATAAATATAAATAAAAATTTGTGCACGACATAAATTACTAATAGCGATTTCCACTGGCTGCACTTTTCGGCACTCAGTGTATCTCCATCCATCTCTGATACCTTCAGTAACAAAGGAAGAAAGTACACTCACAAGGGAACCTCTCGAGGTCCCCCCCCCCCATTTTAATGAAATTGTGCACACAAGTACTTTAGACCAAAATAAAGGACACGTATTTTTTTTTAGCGGCACTCATCAAGGTTTAAGGGGTGAAACCCACCCCCAAAAATTCCCCAATTTTTCGTTTTTTGGCGATAACTTTTGATCCAGATGAGCTAGAGCAACGGGAAAAAAAGCAAAATAATCGTCATTCAATTCTCCGTCGCCCTGTCTATGTCTAGAATAAATATCTTTTTCGATGAGTATCATTATTGTAAAACCGATAACCCGTAAATAAGTGTATAATGTACCTTTGCTTGTATATTTATCACATATAATATAATTATTGTAAATTGTAATTGATATCGTCATACCCATAAGAAGTCATCTCTTTCCTAATATCTTTTACAAATTCATTTCCGTTTCAAAATTATAAGTGACCGAACATTGCGCGCGCGCTTTAATTTAAACTGCTATAACTTTTGTTAGAAACATGATATTGAATTTTGGTTTGTACAATTGTTTTGAGTAATCTATTGTCTATAATACAAAAAAAATGAAAAAAAAAAGAAAAGAAAATGAATTAAAAAAACGAAAAAAGATATTTATTCTAGACCTAGACAGGTCGACGGAGAATTGAATGACGATCATTTTGCTTTTTTTCCCGTTGCTCTAGCTCATCTGGATCAAAAGTTATCGCCAAAAAACGAAAAATTGGGGAAATTTTGGTGGTGGGTTTCACCCCTTAAACCTTGATGACTGTCGCTAAAATAAAATACGTGTCCTTTATTTTGGTCTAAAGTACTTGTGTGCACAATTTCATTAAAATCGGGGGGGTTGGACACCTCGAGAGGTTCCCTTGTCAGTGCCAAAAAGTGCAGCGAGTGAAAATCGCTATAATTTTGACGCACCTTAATAGTCCAGGAGTAACATATTAAAGATTTTTATATTGTACCAGTTTTTTTTGGCCGCAATGATACATTGATGTGGTGCGCTTAATTGGTTATTTATTAGTAACCGCCTATATTCAAATTGCTTTTTTTAAATAAATCAATAGATATTTAAATAAAAGAAATATATTTTTTGTGAATAAAGTGCTGTAATTGTGAGAAATTATTATATTTATAAATTGCGTGTATTGTGGGCTGCGCAACGCGACTTCGAATTTAAGCAATCGAAATAATCATTAATTCGTTTCTAGACTAGCACTAATTTCTAGTAGTTTTAAGCATTTTGCCTTATTTATGTCTTTAAATTTATTCGAATTTACTTTTTGATAATTACGTAATTTTCAGTGGCAGTGATTAATATAATTAGAAATTCGTGGAGCATATTAGACATTTGGAAAAAGCAAACGTCCAGTACAACTAGTTCAACAAGTTCTTCGGCTATCATTCAGTGGAATGAGGATGTTCTTAGTTTTGAAATATTTTAGAGATCTATGGAAATTTAGGTGGTCAGAGACATCAAAAACCTCGACTTGAAACAAGTATTTTTTGATGATATTATATGGATTAGGCAATCTAGGGAAATGTTCATAAAACTCACTCGCATGGAAGATAACAATTATAATCCAAATTTTATTATTCCAGGAACGTCAAAGGAATTATTACTTAAGTTCTATAGAGTTGTAGTTTATAGAATTTTCTGATCTTATTATTGAGATTACATACATTCATATTGTCTAGTTCTATTATCTAATACATTTCTTAATATTATTTTTATTATTTAGTTGGTTATTCATCAGTGGAGTCGGTAAGGTCGTTTTCAAATATCCAATAAGTTTCCATATCTCCTTTACCCTAAAAATGATTACAATGTTACTTAATTGTGACGTCAATTAGTGTAACGAAGACGACAAAGGATTTCGTCTGAACTTGGCTTCAGCTAGAATAAACTTTTAAAAAGATGATACGAGGGTCGGTTGTTCTGATAGTTTTAAAAGATAACGAGAATGCCATAATTAAGCGAGTACGCGGAAAAGTGGTTGTCTTTTTCTATGTAACTGGTTATGTCACAATGTGTTGCTGATATTTTTGATTTTCTTTAAAAATGTGAAAGCAAATTGCTAGAACATCTACTTTTCTTTTTTTATCTACATGAATTATGAACGGTTTCCGACTCAAATACTATTCGAATTTCAGACTAATCTATTCTGTACCATATGCAAAGTATCAAAATAACAGGTCTTTATAAGAAATAATCTACATATCACAGCATAAACGAAAAAAATCCAGTATCAAAACCGAACGTGTTCTGGAGCCAATCAGTGGTAAATTGGCAAGCTTTTTCTAGTCATGAAAATCAAAAAGAAAGTTGGTAGTTCCAGGTAAGGTATTACAGAAGGAGTTGCGAAAGCAAAATTTGTGACCAGAAATTACAAGAGGTGTATCACAACCCAACGAAAGATTAAATTATTATATTTAACGTGAATGTCAATCTTTTGAAAAATTATAAGTATTTTTTATTCTTACAATTAGATCCTTATTGGATTCATTTTATCGAAAAGTTTCAGAGTGAACCTCGCAGAAAACAAAATTATTAATTATTAGGAGTAATAGTAAGTCATTGACTACTTGCCTTTACTTTGACGACTCCACGGTTCCGGATGATAAACTTATCTTTTGGCAGTAAATGTTTGGTGGAGTCTGATATATGAACCATTCCAGGCTAAAAAAATTATTTATTTCAAACGTTTGGTTAGTATTGTTGTTAAAAATGTAAGTGGAAAATTATTTTTACGTTGATGACTTTATCGTGTTCAGAATAGGTCTTGAAAAACCTACAGGAAAATGAACAAAGGTCGCGTGTGAAGAATAAAATAATGAAAATTTTCAATGAAATTTCAATAATATGTTCCAATTGACAATCATTTCAAATGACAGGACGCTTATGTTAATTATCTCCAATTTCATTGACAGTTAACTCCTGTGGGGTTTACTGTTATTGACGATATTACCGTTATTGTTTAATTACCGAGCTAGTTGATTGCATCCTGGACGCTGTATTCACGGTGTCTCCAAAAAAGCAATACCTGGGAACTTTAATTCCCACCACACCCGCCACTACCGGTCCAGAATGTACACCTGCAAGGATTTCCAAATGATATATTTGCCTATATTTAAAAACGATTTAAATTACCTATTCTGACGTCAACTTTTGATCCTGAAGGAATTTGCAATTGTTTCACATGCCTCGTCATGCAAAGTGAAACATCACAAATATTTTGAGCATGTAATGGTGTTTCTTCGGGTGCACCGCATACAGCCATGTAAATTTGACCCACTGTTTCCACCTGAAAAATAAAACAACATTTTCAATAGTTCATAACTGAAAACTGAAACGGCACCTTATAGACATTAAAAGTATCCATTAATGAGTCGAAACAAGAAAATACTGCATTCATAGTGCTGACCAATTCCATGGCGTCTTCTACTGTCGAAGAATTAAATCCTACTAACTCACAAAACATCACCGATACAGTATCAAAAGTCTGTAATAATATAATATATTAAATTATGTCTTTAAGCGTTACGCAGTAGTAAAATAGCAAAAAGGAACTTCATTAAAGGAAAATTAAATTTCAGGCTCAACAAAGACGAAACTTCCGAGTATCGATTTATCGAAACGTAATTAAAACCACGATAAATTATTCGACTGGAAAGTTTAAGGAAGTCATGTACGATGAACTCCTCACCTGACAAGTGCTTAAAGGGCTATTACCAGCCCTCAATTTTTCTGCAACTGGTTTTGGAATCATTGAATACAATAGATCGTCCCCACGCTTCTTCCAGACTTCCAATAAGCTCAAATTGGTTTCCAATTCAGAGGCTCTCTGTTCGGCCTTATCGAACATAAACTCCAATCTAAAAGTGATTGATAATAAATGTTCCTTTTTCTTATTTTGTAGCTTCATTTTTCACTAGCTATTCTTAAAAGATGCAATATCTTGATTGACGAAAGATTGATTGACAATGAAAACTTAGCCTCATCAATTGTGTCTATCTTTTTGCAGATTTAAGATTTATTTATAGAAATTTCGATATTTTATATGTGATCTTTGTAGTAATATGAGGAGAAGAAAACTATACAGTACTTATATGTTTATAGAAGGTTGATATATGATTGATTTTAGCAAAAATGCTGTATAATTACTTGGAATTATTTTGCCAGCCAGCTAATACCATCTCTTTGGCCAAACCATGTGGATTTAAATCGTTTAAGTAGAGTCCTTGATCAGGTAGTTCTCCTATGTCATTTATGCTGTAAAAAAAGGTAATAAAGGATTATATTATTTTGGTGATTTATTAGTTAATGTAATATCTGTTTATACGTATGTTAATATGTTAAGTGCAGTATAGTAAATGTTGTTTAATATATTGATAAATCAATGGGGAGTAGTAATTTGACCGTACAGAGGGCTGGGGAAATAATTTTTTTTTAATTAATGTTTTATAGCCTTCATCATTTGTTTTAATTATTCTACCTTAAAGTTCTAATACAGTTTGACAGTTAAAGCAGGTATTTATCATGCATCCTTCGTAAATATTAAATACATAGCACCCCGTTTAAAAATTTACTTTCGTTTAACATACACTGCTCGCCAAAACTAGTAAGTTTTGATTGAAACTTACAGTGGAAATACTACCTATTTATTTGTTGTTTTCATTACAGTAAAAATGTTTCGTTATTTTTATAATTTCATGTTACTAATAATATTTCTAACGTTTGATGAGCAGTATATTCTCTGAAACAAAGAAAGTATTCGTCAAAAACTCAATCTTCAATAAAATTTTAGTCCAACCATACGAGGAACTAATTTAATTCCACACACATCCAAGGTCTGTTAAGGTTCCCGTAAGAAAAACTCGAGTAAAGCAGGAAGTTTTATATCCTCCAAAGTTAATATGAAAGAAAAATATCACGTCTAACTCTATCTCTAAAACACGTTTTTACCACTTACACTGGACAACATAAATAAATAATTCCAATGACGTCGGTTAAATGTAACATTTGCCCTTTTAAAAGTATATTTTTCAGGCCTGGCTGACTGTCTCTACGTGTAGCATACGGTGATATATTTTTCCCATCAATTTCGATTGAATTCTTTAGATTTTCAGCTTTTTCCACTAACAGTTCTTCCTTGTTCTCGCAATGTCGTTTCATTAATTCAGTTCGGAGTATTTCAATTTCAAACATGACCGATTTTAAATAGAAACACTGAAAAGTTCTGACGTAAACAACTACATATTCTGGAAAATTGAAATTGAATAATGCAAGTTCATCAGTGTATGAATTTTCGTCATAAACTAAAGAATTTTTTACTACAATGTATACAGTACAGGCTTAAATGTGTCCGCTTGTAACTTTTTATTTTTTCGATATGGATAATATTTTTTGTTATACGGTGAACATTTTGAACACCTTTTGTAGTGTAAATGTAAGCCATTATGTATTTAAGCAATTATCAAAAAGTTAAATTTTTGACAAAGCACCATTTGTTCCAAAATGGTCTCCAGCCATCTTTTTAAAAGTTATGAGTATGAAATTTATGTCGAAAAGTAGTATTTACGTTGGTATTAAATTATATCAAAAAAATACTATCCGAAAAAAGGAAAGTAGACTTTTGAGCCTCACTGTGTATGTTCAGCGCAAAAGCGGACTAAGTTATAATTTTTAGATATCTAATGACTTTTATAGCGTTAATGTGTCCAAAAATGTTGAAAAAATAACGCAAAATTTGACTAAACCATCTTCACTATATCAAAACTAAAATAATCCGGGTTAATACAAACTGTAAAGTACGTTATTATTAAAACTACAATTTTTAATTTGCGTATTATCGAATCAATAAATTATTTTTAGGTTTAGTCCGCTATTGTACTCAACGCCTTATAGGTACATGATGATTCCGAACTTAAATGTCAATATTGTATCAGCGTGTTGAACTTTCAAAAATAGAACAAAAACAACATGAGTTGAAAAATGCTTCCTAAGGTAGTTATAGCCCCTCAAATAGGGAGTGCTGTAGGTGCATTTTGCTAAATACCTCCAAAACAAGGTGATGTAAATTTATCAAATTTAGTATATCAAGCAAGCATGGTAAGGCGCATGAAATACATGATCAAAGTTTTATCAGGAGCTTTTTTTGCACTTTTATGCAATACCTTAAGAAGCATTTTCTACCCATGTTGTAATAAACGTTTTGGTCTACTTTTTTTGAACACTCTTTTCTCTTTTCGAACGTACAACACGCTGGTAAAATATTGACATTTACGTTGGGGTCACCCTGTATGTAGTAAATGTAATTGGAAACAAACCCATGTAGCAAAATTGGTGATGATTCGAACATCTTGACGTCACTACAATTAATTTTGCAACATGCGAAGTTCTGCTTTATTGGACTTACATTTTTCCAAGTGAAATCGATGCCTTTGGGTCTTCTCAACCTAAAATATTTTGAGACTGCTTGTCCCAATAATTTATCTCCACCACCAGCCACCTAAAAGCAATATTTTTTCATTTTGAACTGCAGTTTCAAATTTTATCAATTTTTTAGTGCATTGGCAGTATATATTTTGAAAAACTTTAAAAAAATCAATAACCTTTTCTATAAATTATAGAAATCTGTTTTTACATGTTGTAAGCTCTATTTGTAGTTACAACACAATGAGTTCAAAAGTATATAGAAATTTACAGACCTGCATAAGTTTCTCACCAATAGCAACAATCGTCATTGCGGGATCAAATAAAATAGCAAAAGGAAACAAAACCAGTAACAAATCACAATTGAACGATGGCAATTTACTGATGGTTCTGAAATGAGCTTCCTCTTTAACTTGTTTAGCCAATATCTGGAAAAATTTCCATATTACACACATCTCTCGTACGAGCTTCAAGTCATTTTACATAGTGAGTGTTGTCGAAATTCAGTCGCAAAGTGACTATTATGATAGTTTTCCCATCCACCTCACCAGTTTCTGTAGATAACAACTGACATTCAAGTTTTAAATTGTAAATTTCAGTAGCAATTTGATCGAGTTGACCTAAAAAAGCGACACGAATACTAATGAGAGTTGCTTAGAACTTTAAAAGTTTGCGAAAGAAAAGAAAATTTACTGAAAATGCCTGACTGACAGCATTAAGCGAACTGAGATTTTGTATTACCCATTAAATAATGTGTGAATCCTTGTCTTTTGCTGCGGTACACTAAAACACATCCATTTCGATCTACTTTGGTCAAGTACATGGAGGGACTCTTCATTTTTGGATAGGACAGTCGAAATTGCGAGTGAATATTGTCGACACTCTCCAAGAAATCTGTGAAATTTCGGCCTGTTGCTTTAATTGTTGCATCGTACCTGAAGATGATATTTCTTTTGGAATTGATACATTTATTATAGAGTTGAATACTCCTATGGTGTGGAAAAGGTTTTCAAAATAGCGTTAAACAGGCAATAATGGATCTCAATATTTACAAAACAGTTACTTTTCTATTAGGGATAATCTATATGGGTATTATCGTACGTACCACCTTTCATTGGTTTTGCAAGAAGAAAAAATATTTTTTTTAGAAAACATATGTAAATTTTTAACACCCAATATGGAGATAGTTTCATAATCGGATTTTCTTATGTACTTTTGCATTAAAACTCTTCTTAAGAAAAAAGGTCAATTTAATCTAAAAATACAAGGCCGTAAAACGTCAAGAACACATAAAGCTCATCCGTTAAGGCAAAATCGGTAGTTCATCATCTTAACACTTTTTATCTAGATTTGAAAAGAAAAAAATCGCTTTTTGCATCTTAATACGTTTAATATGTTATTTATGTATGTTATCTTACCCATAATTACTGAAAAATCGTACGAAACAGTGGCCGAAAAAATTCATAAAACTGTCATAAGATTTTGAAGTGAGTTGAGCTAGGGCGGAAGCAATATTACTCATTATATGATCCGAATATACTTGGTGGGTGTTGAAAACAGTGTGTTTACATCCAGCCATGGAAAGAGCCTTTTTCCAAATTTCCTCGCCATATTCCTCCTATTAACATAATGAAGATAAATAGAGTATTAAACGCAATTAGCACGTATTGTTTAGCAATAACATCCCGTACTGAATATCAAAATACGCTTTTAATTAATATACAAAACCCGAAATGTACAAGAAACTATAAAATCCAAATTGAGTAGGTTTTTATTACTGTTGGAGAATATAAAGGAGTTTTTATGTAACGTTTTCCCATCTGAAAATTACATTTTTCCATTTAATAACTGGTTCGTTTTTTTTTTGTTTCTTCATCAAACAGCTAAGTACATTTCCTTAAATTTTTCTACGGATTTAAATGTGTTGTAATCAATGTTATACCGAAAGTTAATTAATTAAAACACATCTAATTGTGCTTTTAAGGGTTGAACTTTACAGCTAATTCATTTCATTTGAGGAGTAAATGAGACGAAGCACGATGCTCCTCCTATTATTGCGTGTTTCCGAAATACGCAATGTGGCTCCAATTAATTTAACTTGAAAATTTGTTGTGATCAACCAAAAATAATGGATACTATACAGCGTTTTCGTAAAAATTATGCATACCAAAGCGGGACAAACTAATTACAATGCTGGGGACGGTAAATTTTTAGGAGGGGCATTTTGGGTGAATGTCTGTTTTTTTTTTTGTTGCATTCGCAACCGTCGAAGTAGCGGTTTTTTATTAGCGGCAATTTACTTTTGTGTTCGTGGCAGCAAAATTCCTGATCCTGCGCACGCATTTGATAATAACACTACAAAGTGTTTCAAACGTAAATTTTAGAAAAATATCTTTTGCAGGATCGAATGTTTGAGAATGTGTTTCTTCTTCAGAATTCTTATAATTTTCAGACAATGTTCTGAAAAAATTATCAGAATGTACGGCAAAATGTCAGCATTTCATATACAAATAATTCAAGAGGAATTCAGAACGAATACATTTTCAAATATTTTAAAAGAAGTCACTCGGACCTATTAAACTGCTTTTTCTTTTTCAATTAGGATTTCAACATTTCCCAGTTTTATGTAGAAAACTTATTGACTCATTGTAAATTTAAAATTTTCCAGATGTGGGAAAAATGAGAACGAATTAAAATTCTTTGTACGATTGGTTTTGAATACAGGATACAGACTCAAAGCTATATCAGATGCAACTCATTTAAATTTGCAATCATCATTCATTCATCATCTAAATGTGCCTTAAGAATTGAAAAAAACCTAGGAAATCTAGATAGATGCAAGGTCTATCTGGAACTAATTATAAACAACAATTTTTCCAATATTCCATCATTGTATAGCTGTAATATTTGCAGTGTTCCAGGTTTAAAATCTTTTCGCGAACAATTCTAACTTTGCCATCGTTCCATTCAACGATTTCCATCGATCCATGCAGATAGAAATTCAGTGCCTTATGTTTTTAGCATTCAAATTCAGGAGACACCTAAATATCTGGCTTTTTGTGTATGTAGATAACTGCAAATGGCTCAAAATTATTCTGTGATCGATTTTTAGTTTTTTAATGATTGTCAGTTTTAGTCAACTTATCCAGATCTACATGAGGAATGCGATCATATCCTGTGTGAGCACATTAAACGATATTTTTCTTTTTCTAAAACTGGTCCTTGGATTCGTGTTGATGTTGAAATTGACGTAATATTTGGACAGACCACAGAGAATCAATAAAATTACCAAACCGATCACAAGAATTGACTTCCTTCAATTATATTAATTTTAGGTATAGTGAACTTTATTCAGTAGCATATTCGCCAAGAAAATTAACTTACAAATACAGACCTAATTAAGAATGTTTTAATAAAATGTTCATTTACTATGTCATCCCTTTGCGGACTCTACATATGTCTAATTGTTTATTGCTGCGGCTGTATAATCGAAACAGTTTAAGGTCGTAAAACAAAGTAAAAAATAATTGTTTATTTCATTTTTTTTGTTGTATTTTGAATAAATGATATTTTTAATGCATTAACTAGATTTTCCAGAAAATTTCTCAGGTAAGCTACGCCGATGGCTACTCATATTATACATATACGTAAAAAAATTTTAATATTCGAAAAAAGTTGTTGTCTACCATAAAAATATTGATGAAATATTTTCTCGCAAAAAGACCGAAAATTTAAATAAAGAATAGAAAAATAAAATGAATATAAATAGTATTTTTCCTCAAAGTAATTTTACGTTTCATTGAATTTTTATATTTCTTTGCGAAACCACTACATATTCCATGTATTTCTAAGACAATTGGAGAGAAAATTTATATTCAACTTAATTTTTTAATTAAAATATAGACTTACCTGAACGAAATACTGAACACTTTCCAGAAGCATTCCATACATTCTAATAAAAACACAATTTTTTAGCGTTCGATAACTTCATTTTGAATTGAAATCAATATTTACCTGAAAAATGGATAATTCTTTAATAAGCAAATCTGTAATTTAAAGATTGACGCGTATTTTCAAGCAGTTCTGCAGGAGACAATGTGTGAGTGTCGTCTCCGCAGTTAAAAGCAGGAATAAAGCGTCACGACGCCCCATACGGAGAAGGTTGGAGCTGTGTCCTTCATGTACAAACTTGCGCTTGAAAAACAATTCAAACAATTATTGCTTAATAATAATAATCGTCAGGGTATTTTGGGACAGAAGAGAAATATTTTAACGTAATCTAGAGGCCAAAAAAGAATTAATTTTTTATAAACATGGGTAAAAATGCTTGGTTTACGAGATACAGGATTAAAAAATAAAAACCTGATTTTCATCATATATTTATTTATTTATTCAAAATCACCATACCCGTTACAGATGTAGAATGCAACAGAAAGATTTAAAATTAATTGTAAGACTAAAATACAATATATCTATACAAGGTGTCCCAAGTTTTAATCGTGAAACTTCGAGATTTGGGTTTATTTAAAGGTAAATGTTCAAATAGGGTAAATGTGCCAGTTGTCAGCCACTCAGACAATAATACAGTATGGAAAGCTGAGACAGGGCCAATTTATAGGAAAGGATGTACCGAGAGAGATGCAGCATATAGAAATTTCTATATATGACTATATGCTGCATCCCTCTCGGTGCATCTAGAAATTGGCCCTGTCTCAGCTTTCCATACTGTATATCTATATACACTACGCGTCAAAATTAACGCACCACTTAAAAATGTACTAAATTTTGATAATGAATATCTTTCCAACCACTGCTCGGATTTCAATGATTTTGTTTTTCAATTGTAGCCCTATTATGAGCGAATATCCTGCTACGAGGAGATATCCAAAAAATTAAGCCTTCATATTGTACAGGGTGTGTAAATAGTGTCATGTTTTTTCTTCACAGTTTAACGTCTTCTGTGGGCAATGTCAAGTAATTGAGGCATTCGCAAACTATGCAGTGATGTAGCCTGGTGTCTCCTGAGTATTTTGTTTTTTT
>JABRWK010000053.1:0-16090 GCA_013372445.1 Hypothenemus hampei
GGTATGGGTGTATTTATTTGTCATTAACGACAAGCACATATCATTATATCAATTGCATAATGTGTCACTAATGCAGATTTGCTGTTATTACTACACGGAACAAAGATTATGGTATCGCAAAAACTAATCGAGTTTCGTAAAGAAAACTTAATACATATTTATTTGGTGATAAACTCGTGATCAAGCAAAGTAAAGGTCAAATAATTCCTTAAATAAAAAACCTTGCCCACAAATTTTTTTTGTAAATAAACTTGTTTAAAGGTATGTTTTATAAAAAATATAGTCTTATTATTAATATAAAATTTAGTTTTGTAGCGTTATCTACTATTTCCAATCTTTTTAAAGAGATCGTTTGTTTACTAGTTTATCTTTAAAGACAAACTCTTCAAAGAAGTCGCGCTGAACCTGTGAGAGTCATTACTCTTATTGAAAAAGGGCGCTCTGAACGGTCGCAGCTTATCTGGTGGAAATAGCTCAGTCGTCTGTTGGCCGAGTCGTATTCAGATATAGAGAGATTGTTGAATACTGCAGAAGACCTGGACAAGAACGACAGAAGCAGTGCCAATACTTGTGCCTCATGCATTTTAAGAACTTATTACTGCCCAATAAGGAGAGTGTTACCATATATCTACTAAACCATTAAACCTTCTCTACAAAAATATCATATTTTTGCTATAATTTCGGCATCTGCAACTTTCCTCTCACCAGTATATTGTTTTGCTAGACAGAAGAAAGATTGTTGTTTCTGATGAGTCCAGATTTTCTTAACCCAAATAAAACCACTTTCCTTTTAATATAATAATAAATATTTTTATTTTAAGTGTAATTTATACATGGCAGTAATAGTATATTTTTCAAAAATATTAGTTTTAACCTTATTTAGATTAATACGTTACGTGTTTACAGGTAAGTCTCTAAATGGTTAGGGAAACGATATATCCAGTGTAGCTTTCGATCCCTATAAATATATAATAACACATATCGTCAATATTCTAAATGTTAGGTCATAGTTTATGACGTTTCCCCGTCACATAAATGTTGTAACTATATATAACAGATAGTTAATATAGAGATATTACTTCTTCTAAACAAATTTTTACTAAAATCCTTATAATACATACCTGTTATATTTATACTGGTTTCAGGGAAAAATGATCCGAATTGACTTAATGAAATTATACTGTGAAAAAAACGACCTTGAAGGGATATGAATAAGAATTTGTGATAATTAGATACAGTTTAAAAAAAATTATTTTCCTGTTAGGTATCTAAATGAAATAATTGCCGATTAGTTCAATAAAAAACAAGTTTTGTAAACTGTCAGGTTTGAAAAGGGTTCCCAAAATTGACCTGAGTTAATTGTGGCATACTATTTAAATAATTAATTATTTAAACTCTCCAGTTTGATATGAAACCATTAGAATATGTCGTCCCCTATTTTGACTATGCTTTTGCTGGTTTTAAATCTTTTTTTTAAATCTTATTTTCCGTCGCCATCTTTTTAAGAAGCCCACTGCATTTTTAATTATTTACTCCAGTTTCTTGTAGTTGAAATCCTTGATCCGAAACAGAACCGAATTATGCCCCAAAGGGGAGCAAAGTTCAGCGGCTTTTATATTTATTAGCCGCCCTTCTATCGCATCCGCACCCTCCATTGGGTATTGATATCGCTCTAAATGTCGGCAAACACTTGATGTAATTCAATTAGTTAAGTTTACGCGCCTCTGTTTAAATTAAAGTAGGGATCCAGTGACGTAGAAAATTACGAAAATTATTAGAAAATGTTTCGTCTTCAAAACTTTGTTCTTTTAATTACTGTACGAAAAACTTTTTTTGTGCATTAAATTTCTTAATAGAAGACTGCGAGACGATGGCCATCCTAATGTTAGTGACGCAATATCTAGATCTAATTGTAGTTTTTTTTAAATTTAAAAACAGCGAAATTGACTAAAAAATTAATTTTATTAAGTTAAATCGGATATAGGGTGTAAATGGAAAGAATATATTATGAAAATTTGGCATTTCTTCTTACTCCCTCAGGGTATTCCATATCGGTTTAAAAAGTGAACCCCATTAAATAGAAATTTACCGCTTTTTTCCCTCCTTGCCGTTTTTTTCTCGGACAAGACAAATATGGCCGTGATATATCACGACCAGCGAGAAATGTAAATTTTTAAACGTGACTCATTTTTCAGGAAAAATATCAAGATGTATATCCACCCTCACGTGGCCATTTAAGCTAATGTGAGTGAGACTTTTTGCTTTTAGTACTCAGTTAAAAAAAATTTTGAGGTAATTTTCCTTCTGTGTGAGACACCTGTGACAAATCTATGCAGATTACATGAGAAAAACGTATATAGGTGTGTACGTTTTTTAGTTTATCCAGGAACACCACTCTTTTGTTAATTTTTTTCATGACAAACATAAACGTAATTTAAAGCCAGACGGCAACTGATACTTTTGTCGACTCTCAATTCGTACATATTTCCAATTCAAATGCTGAAAACTGTTCAAAATTCTTGTCGCTAATAAATAATTAATCTAAAAGTCACCGAAACAGGAGTCATGATAAAATCGCCAGGACCGGCGGGTTTATTAAAGAAACGTTACACAGGGGGCAAAGGGTATAAAGCAATTAAAAAGGGAGAGAGAGAGGGACAATAAAACAATTTTAAGAGTGAGAGTGTCTTGAAAGAAGGTCGTTATTTTCAGTACGCCTGGTCTGATTTTTGCAAAGGCGCAATTCCGTATTCACGACCGATTTGTAATTTTAATGATTCTCAAAATTAACAATTACACGAGTCAATGAAGTAATATTTTTACAACTCTTTGTCCATTGAAAATAGATTCTTTCAAGTGTTATTAAAAACTCAAATTTCCATTTCCTTTTTTTAGTGGCCAACAATTTGTTCATTTCAAAGGTTCGTTTACATTCATTTGGAAAAAGAGTTAATTCAACAATTATTGATCCCGTAACGAGTTTCTCGAAGCCATTTTCTACCCAATCATTCAATTGAGCCAAAACCCAGAAGCTAAATATGCAAAAGCGCATGATGTTTGGCCCGAATAGGTAACCATTTCGAAATCAGATCACATGTACCAATTAATTGGATGCCGAGCTCACCTTCACGGTTATTTTTGCATCGTAATTCTGAAACGTTCCACCTGAGCCTTTACTCGGTTTATGGCTGAGCGGTCATCTATGGCAATCGGAATATCCGATTATTAATTAAGTCGATTCTACTTTTTCCAAAGCCTTGTTCAATTTTCGAAAATACAAAAGCTAGTGTAGATACACACACAAAAGAATAGTTAATTGTGCATGTGGCATGGAATAAAATCAATCCGATGTGTATGTGTGTGTGTGTGTTTCTGATCGTACGCCTCAACAATAACGGTCTATTAAAGAATTAAGTGCATAAAACGATCCATCTTAATTATTATTACGCTTTGAAATCTGGCGCCTTAACTGTTTCGCTTAATTATGCGCATGGAACAAGTGCATTAGTAGCAATCGATAGCAGTTAAGAGCATCAAACATGCTTTTAAGTGTTTTTACGATTTGTTATCTAATGGGGAATGACTTCAGGTGTTAGGTAGCAAGCAGATTGGTTAACTTGATTGACTAGTCTTGTTTGCCTGTTATGGCTTTTATCTTATGGTCATCACACGTGTTATCATCACATCTGATCAAAAGAGATTTACAAATAAGTATTTAACACCTTAATGTTTTTTCGACTTCTTTATTATTATTTCATTTTAAGTAGACATTAATTTATTAATTGTCCTAAATTACAACAGTGTGGTTAATGTTTCCTTTTATTACGAAGCAAATATAGTAAATATTTTGGAGCACTTAGCAGTGGTATTGGCCGGCCATTAAAATATTTACATTTTTATACGATAGCTTATCCTCGAATACTCAAAACTTGAATGTAATAGTACCAGGTGTTTTAAAATTAGTTCTGTGTTTAAAGTTCTAACAACAAAAGGAATATTTTATGTGGTTGATCATATGAGGGAAGGTCGTCCGGAAATAGTCAGAATAAGCAAGCTTGTTGCAAAACTGAGAGTACCCTGATACTCGTTATGCAGTTACCTTCAGTCAAGAAAATAGTGGTGTCTACTAACTACATAAAATTGAATTTACAATAGAATATTTGAGTATCGTACTATGATAACGCATCGGTGCATTCAGGTGCACTTACGACCAATTATTTAAATAGAATTGGGTAACCTGGGTCAGGAAATTTACAATATAACCCGAAATTAACTGCATACTACTCCATTGTTATTTCATAGAATTAGTCAAATATGATGATAAGAAAATCTTTCAACTTTCAAAACTTCCTTCTTTACCAATAAAGTTCTCATAGGGCAAAATGACTTAAAAAAAATAGGTCTTACTAGTCATTGCGCTATGTTCAATTATGGATGTGACAATAAAGCTTAATTCTGTACTTATTTAAGATAGAAGTCCGAAAATTGTTAAAATTGTAACTTTATGTCTATTATTATTTATTTTTTGAATGAATTTTACAAAAATTATGTTGAAAACTGCTAAAAAAAACATGAAATTAAGTGAAACCGTCTCGGCTATAATAATGAAAAGCCAAGCTTTAGGTATTATTTTAAAAGACACACTTCAAAACTTTGAACGTCATTAAGTTACATCCGAGCACTTTTTTTAAAAAAAATTTAAAAGACAATATTAACTAAAATCCTTATCTTTGGCAACTTTCTAACTTGTTAACCACGCGCCGTCTTCAACGGCACCTGAAATTGAAAAGCGGTTTGAAGCGTCTCGCCGAAAATCTCCGAAATGCTTGAAGATTGACGAGTCTGGTTAGAGGAAATCCCTGAAAGCTTTGTTGAAATTGCCGTATTTGGCTAGAAATTATTTTATTTTGTTTCACTTGCATAACCGACAGTGACTGAAACGACCACGAACTAAAAAAAAAGAGAATATTTATGATTTCCATTTGAAATGGACAGTCAATAGAAAAAATCGACAATGATCTTCCACACAATTTCAAGAGGGGAAACTCGAACAACGAAAACAATAGAAGATAAACGACTTCCAATCCACTAAGCCGCTGATTTGGACTTTTATAGCGGTTTTAATTCGAACGCCTCTGAATTCCCGGACAACCAATTCCAATACCCGTCATTTAGAAACCGATATTTTATTTTTTTTTCAAATTGATATTTCAATCTACAAAATTTTTGCATTGAAATTCAAATATCTCCTGACTGCCACTCGAGCCAGACCAATCAAACATTATCGTTAACGAGCACCCGTTTTTTTTCTACTCCCTTTTGATGTCCAAATTCGATTTTCATACATAAAATTTGGAATTTTATCATAAGAGGAAGGAAAAAGAGTTTTATTGGATATTAATATCACGTATTAACTTTCCGAGATGTATTAATCATTCTATTGAAAATTACTTTCTTATGCTCTTGTCGTGCATGGAAAAGTTCGTGGAATCGAAGCCCGCGGCCACGAATGCACCAGCCACTAACTTTGAACGAAGAAATTTCGTATGTAAGAGAGATATTTCCAAGCGTGATTTTACAGCATTGCTAGAGTGTTTGTCATAATATATTTTTTTCCATTTTTAATATCGACTTTATCATAATGTTATTTGTGTACGTAGAATGGAAATTGATTATTGCAAAAATCAATGTGGGAATTGTCGTTTTCCTATTCCTTGCATGTACATATTTCATTGTATGTAGATTTTTTAAGTTCGTATAAATAACATAATTTTTCTGGAACATTTCCTAAAGACATTAAAAAATAATAATTGATCATTACTTGTAATCAACAAAGACAGTAAAAGACAATAACGACTTTAATTAAATATTTTAAGATCAATTTATAAAGCCAGTTCAAAGGGTATCGGACTAACATTGGCTTTGAATACCATTAAATTGTCACCGCTTTTAATCACAATTCCTTTTATCTCCCTGTTAAAGTATGTTTTCAACATTAAAAAGCCTCTTTCCTGACTGACACACACTCACACACACACACACGCACACACACACACACACACACACACACACGCACGCACGCACACACACACACACACGCGCACGCACACACACACACACACGCGCGCGCGCATGTTTTTTTCTTAAATTTAACTTCTCGAAGAAATCTCCTCATTATCTAGGCAAAGCGACTTTGCGGTATATTAACGGAAGTGGCATATAAATTTTCCGTCAGATCTTGGCTCTTTTTTGGACACTCGACATGTTTGTCTTGTCATCGAGTCACTGCGCAACAGGCCAATTTGTGTTTGAAGTCGTAAACGTAGCTGGAAACCTTTGCTTTCGGAATTAGGACGAGCTTTGATTCTTTTCGTGTTACGTTTATGTATTTATCCATTTCCTTTCCCACTAAGTTTATTTGTTAAATTGAGAAATACCGTTTTATAACAACATTTACGTTAACATACCACAACGATATTTGAACTTTTTAATATCGGGAACATACATTATTGAGTTATTTGTATAAGCACTTTTCATTGGCATATTCAAAATCCCAAAGAGATCGTTCGGCAATTTTCAAAACGATTTAATTTTTCCCTCCATTACGCCAGTTTACGGCGTATTTTCAGCTCTCAATTTCAATTTTTCAGGCACATTTGCCAAATAGCCACAATTTGAAGCTTACGTATGGTAAAGCGAAATGCAAGAGAAGTGAAATGTTTTCTGTTTGAGTTGAGTAAATTACAGCGTAGCTTAATATTTTTTTAAAATGTTTACATTTATTATCAAACAATTATTTTTCTATTGCTTTAATATAAATGACCTTTAGTGACAGCTCAAACAGCATTGTGGTAATCCTCGTACACTAATGAAGCTGCCATAGCTTTAAAAGCGCATTTTTAAGTTCTTCCTAATCCGTTTTAGGTTGAGATTTTCAATCTCTTGCCTCTGCGTGAAAAAGCAGGCTTTATTTCATGCACAGGTCTTAATCGGAAGGAATGATTTTCGGTTGTTTTTGTCGAGTCATCTAGATTTTGCATAATCTTGGCTGACTCGTTGGCGTTAATGAATAATTTCCTGTCGAGTAAGTGCGAACGGATATAGCAGGATAAATATACGAGTAGGATTTAAAGAAACCCAACAACAAGAAGAAGTGTCGCTAAATTTAGTATGGAATATACAGAGTATCTGTAAATGGTTTGCGTTTAATGCCAATATGCATTTCTTTGCATAAAATGCAATTTCTTGTAGATAGCAGTTTGAAGATTAGGTATAAATTGAAAACTTTAATATTCAAAGGTTTCTGTTAGTTTTGCCGAAAACCCTTTGGACAAACGTGTTTTCCGGTCCCATTTTTTTTATAGTAAATGGGAATTTGATTTTCGAAACTCATGCATATCATCTACGATCATCCCAAGTGTTTTTGACCTTTGAGGCTCAACTTTTCTAAAAAAAAATATCATTTTTCGAAGCCATTTTTCTGGCGGACCATCTTTGAGCGGGCTTTTGTCTTTTAAATAATCATTTCCCTTAAGCATGTATTTATAAAACTCTTTGGGTTGCGCTAACAGATATGGTAAACAGGAAAAGTTATTAAACTCCAGGTATTTCTCAAATACAAAGACGACATTGTGCAGGTATTCATTAGGGTAATTCAGTAAACAATTTATATTTTCTTGTATGGTTATATTCTTTTATGATAATTCTCTTTAACAAACGAAGTCTAATTAAGCGACGAAAGAGCACTTACATTATCTATTATTAAGATGTAAACATGAATTTGAAAAGACATGATTTATATAAACCGGACATTTTTGCATTCAACCGATTAATATCCGTCTAATTTGTCTTATCTTCAAGTAGAAATTTTATTAAGGATATGCATATTTCTGGACGTAAACGAACGTTAAAGCTATTAACTCACCGTCTAAAACTGCGGCTAAATAAATGTCTCCACATTGGGTATTATTTACCTTACAAGTCCTATTTTACCATTGCAAATTGTCGTGTCTAGGGTCGGACGATGCATTATTTTCCGCGATGCATGAAAAGGCATTTTTCGCACCTCCCAACGAGCGCTTTATCAAGATTTGCATTCCTGGAGAGACGCAATTCCGAATAATTTATCAACCGGACCGTCTTTTGTGCAAAGCTGGTATTACTACTGCTGCCGGTGCTGCTGCTGCTGTACGCCGCCAATTTATTTAAATTGGACAATTATGAAAACGCGAATGAAGAGGAAAGTGAATAAATGGTGTAGTTCTTCCGGATTATACAGGATGTTTTTTTTTTGTAAAACTTGATGTTACCCTTTAATCCAAATGACAGCAGTTGATAAATCGACAAATGTTAGTAAACATTTGATACTTCATTTTAGTACAATTTTCAACATGGATCACTTCGCTGTAAGAGAGAGAAAGAGAGAAAGAACAAAAAACATTTATTTTAAAAATAAGTTCTCAATTGTATTGCCGCAACGTGAATATAGACGTAAATATCCTGGCAAAAAAGTTAGCTTAATCCGAAGACAATAAGAAGGTTGGTGGAAAAGTTCGTTGATTCTAGTAACGTGGGAACAGTTGTGCCTAAGACAAAACCTTGTTTACGCAGGAACAATGAAACTATTGCTGCCGTTCAGGCTAATATTGAGCAAAATCCAAAAAATTCCTTATTGAGACCTTGTTCAGCAATTCAATATGCATCCATTCATTTTTTTCTTTTTTCCTGCAGAGATATTTGAAAAGCATGGTTTATGCGAATAATCCACAATCTCTTGAAGAACTTGAGGCCAATATATGCCACAAAATCGCCGGATTTTCGCAAAAGAACACTTAAAACATTGATGAAAACTCCGAATAAAGAACTGACTTTTGTATGGTTTCAAATGGTAGTTATTTAGCCGATATCATATTCAAATATTGACAAAAAATGTACTGAACCAAATAAATACGCAAAAAAAATTTTAAAAATATATGGCATGTATGAATTCATTAAAGAAAACATCGAATAATACAAAACAGCATTCGTTATTAGAATTAACTAAGGGGATTTAGGAAGAAATCTAAACGTTAACGGAGAAACATATGCTTTTCCGCAAAAGCTTATGAACCTCTAATTTAATCAAAATATTTGCGCCTAATATCGAATTAGTTTCGTATTTTACTAAAAGAACTTCATTAGTGAAAATAATTAATTTCCACGAATAATCCGATCATGAAGGAATAATAGTAAAACTGGTTGGCTGGTTTGGCAACATTCTCAGGTTCTTCCTTTTAGAGTTTCCATAACAGAGTTTACTGATAATCTTTTCATAACATAAACTAATTAGCCTTGTAAGGTTTTTCTCACAAATAATTTAATACCAGGTAACAAAGACTCGTTTTCCTAAAACAAGCTTAACTTCAAATATCTGTATGCCTAAGAAGTGAGGTACGGACTAAATGGCCCTAATCCCGAACATCGAATGTTGAATAGTGTTACAAAGAGGAACCTATTTCTCGAGTCTTACCTATCGGAACAAACCGCATCGAACAGAGAGACCCGCAAACAAGATCCAATAAGCAAATGTATTAATCTCATTGTCCACAGGCGAATAGCGATTTTGGCCTCGGGGGTGAGTTCCTTGCGGTTATCAGGGGGCCTGAAAAGGGCCCAAAATCAACGGCGGCATCGTTGACTAAATTGGATAAACGCGCTTCGATAGGCAGGAGCTTCGTTAGTGCAAATGAGTTTTTTTTTCTCTTCTAAATATAACTATAACCATAATGAAGAATGGAACTCGGGAGAAGAGGATTGTCTGGTTTCCGCTTCGATGAATTTCGAAATTAAATTCGAATGATAACAGGAACCCAGAATTTTTCGTGGTTTAATATCAATCAATCATAGTTTCCGTTCTCTCAGTAGTTGCTTGTGTAAATCCAGTTTAATGACAAAGAGTGTGACCTGCATAAATTAATAATTAACATTTAATTACAAGCTCGCACATCAAAAGAACCGATTACCGGTTTTACTCATTCAGATCAAACGATATTGCAAGAGCAGTTTTGCCAACGATATGAACAGCATAAATTTCCATTTAGGAATTTTAAATGCAAACAATAGGCTAACCACACATGGGTCTATTGTTATTGTACCTATACTATAAAGAGTGTTCCTATAAATGCAATAAAACTTTTTACACATTTAGGTATGTTACGATTAAAATAAATAAAAAATAATAGTTATTTTTATAAAAATTCTTAAATCGGGGTTTTATGTTTGTTTTCTTTAGTATTTTTTAAATTTAAAATAAATTTACCGTCTCGCTTTTCACAAAGAGTGCAATTATAATTCAAGTCTCTATTATAATCACAATTTTTTTTATCTTATAGCTATTCAAAGGACAGTACATTTTACGGTAAACTTAATCGAGTCAGGCACATGCAACTTAATACAAATAAATAAAAAGACAAAATAAACAATTCTCCAAAGCAAACTAAGCCAAACGGCAACGGGACCTGAAATTGCAGAAGGATAATGGAAAAGCGGGCTCAATTAACGTGCCCTCCTCTGTTCGCAATGAGTTGCGGAATAATTGTAGGCAAAACATATGGGACTGTTTGATTTAACATTTCGTTGAGGGATGCCTATTTGCCCACACTAATTTGAACCATAAAAGGTATGGGTAATTGTTAGTTAGTTGTGTACACGTAAATATGTCGCCTATTTTTTTTTCTTTGTCCTTGGAACCTTCACGACTTCTCAATATTAAGGACACGTCATCGAGTTCTCCCAAAAGTAGAGTTTATATTTCAACGCCCTGAAGTGATCAGGGAACGGATGCCTTATATGGAACACTATTTACCAGGCTGCCAACTCGGAATCCTGCGTGTGTCGCATATAAATTGTGGGCCCTTTAGTTAAAAATGCCAGATCACATGAACATAAGAGATCTGCGGACAAGGCGTGATCCAAAAAATCCTTACTTTTGTTAAAAAAAATCGTATTGACCCAACCAATTTTATTTATTTTTACAGCGAAAATATTTTGTAAACATTCTTATATTTTATGAAAAATTTTCTGTATTATTTACATTCGTAAATATCGAATACAAAGGAAACACTAACGTTCTAATAGGGGTTCCTCTTGAAATTGTTCTCCTTATTATTTTTAGGTAGTCCTTGCAAATATGGTTAATTATTAATGATTACCTATCAGCCTTATTATGATTGCCAATAACATTCGATGTTGGAATTGTCGGTGAGTGGCTGGTTGAAAGTTCCAGGTATGTTGTTACCGTTAATTGTTCTGGGTAGATATTTCTTATGATGGCAATGTTAATATCCGATATTTCTCTACGGACATCTATTTCAGTGTAATACAGATATTTCATTAGTTTGTTTGGAAGTGGATGATGATTGATTCGGTTTTTGACGATGATTGTTTCTCACAAGATTTATCTTTGGAATAATTAAATAACACATACATGTATGCGATCAGCTTTTCAAAATTTCTTAATTCATGTTTTTAATCCTAATTTATTAAAAAGTTTGTTAAATATAACTGACAGCCTCTGTACTTAGCTTTGTAGCTGCAACTGTTGCAGCATTTATTTTTTATATTTTCTTTGTAATATGGAAAATTTCAGATTTTTTTTTTGTAGGCAGTACTGATACTTTTAATGCTACAGTAAGTTTTAATGACTTGCTAGTCTTGGCAATTTAAATATTGGACTAACTACTGTTCTGTTTACATGATCCCTAAATAGTGACAGTTTTGTATAGAAGTAATGTCAAATCTGATTTGATGGCTTATTTAAATCCGACTCCGACGATATAAAAACTTGTCGACATCATTTCTTTCCTTAAATTTGTAAATAATTTCTTAATAGAGAATTAAAAGTTTAACAACCTAGTACCAGTGTATTTTTGATACCAAATCATACTACAAAATGCCCTATTCCCATAAAATATTATTATTTAAAATTTAAAATATATTTTACCATTATGGGAATAAATTATTGCCTCCATTAAGTAATGTAAATCTATATCAACCATTTTGTGTTTGAAAATTTACGTTCCACATATTAATAATTGCATTAATTTTTTTTACACTTAATAATGTTGGTTTAGTAGAGCTCACAACGATCCCACCAAATTAAAATATAATTCGTGTAAACTTTGTTTAAACGTTAAGTTTTACTTGAAAACTGTGTATATTAATTAAAGAAAACTTTGGTACAAACTTCATTAATTGGGGCTTGTTGTGTTTAAGATATTAAAATTGCAAGAAACTGGGAGAAATTTGTTTCCACCTGGAAAAATGTTAACTATCCTTAAGTGATTATTTTAAATAATATATACTACTTATTTAATTCTTGGAATTGCAGAAAACTAATAGATTTTTTTTTTAATTTTTCAGGTAATGCAGAAAAAAGTCCTATAAAAAATCAAAGCAGTAAAGTAAGTCGATATTGAAAAAATGTTTTCCAAACATCATGCAATAAACAATCAATATTTTTAACAATAAATCAAAAAATAATTTTAACACAGTATACAATCGAATAAAAATTCTATCCAGAGAAAACGTCTGACGAAAAACAACCGAAGAAATCTATCAGTGTTCGCCTCACTGGTCATATCATTTATTTGTTACGTTTTTCCAACACGGCCATCAAAACGAAATAAAAACAGATCGACGTATGAAAAACACAAAAAAATATATTATATATAGGTTTCTTATGGCACAAAACAATATCATTGGTTAGGAAAACCTTGTATCTAATTTCCTTAGTCTCCAAAAAAAATATCAAATATCAAGTTTTCGTTTAACAAAGGTGCAAGCAAGTATTTGGCAGCCGCCCTAACAATATCTTGTTTCACAAACATAGGAAGTTTAGTAGAGACACTGTTCTAAGCTAAAGTGCAATTTAATACAGTTTGCACCTATTTTATATACATTTTGTAACTATTAAAGGACAACAGTATGCAATTTTGTTCGTTTTTAAATAAATTAGGTGTCTAAAATGACCGAAAAAAATAAGAGTTAACCTTGGACCACCAAAGAAACATCCTCTTTGGCGACGAAAGGAGACGTGAAAGTGCAATATGTCAATCGTGCAAAACATTATGTTTGTCTTTTGATGCTATCTACCATTCCATAAGTACTCCGACCATAATAAAGCACATTAACATGATGCAATTAATTCTGGAATGTAAATAGATCGCCAAGAATACTGATTTAAATTTAACCTTTTGCTAAAAACAGTGGCGAGTAATAGAAATTATTTACAGATGACGTGATTATTATTGCAAAAAAGTGACTTTATTTTAAGAATCATATACAATTAATTCCTTTCATAAATAAGGAAAGCTAATTATGATTAGGTGCCAGTAGTAAATTGCCTACCTCACTGACAATCTAAAAATAACCAAAAAAGACTGCGAGTTGAGCTGCATAGGGTAGACAAACTCTGGTTTTCAACACTCGGGAAGTATAGTGTGAAAGAATTTTGATTTGAGCAATATTTCCTTTGCTCCCAAAAAGACACTAATTAAAATTAACAGCGAAACAAGTAAAATAAAATGGAAACTACAAATGTTTGTGAAGAGAAGCATGTGTCGCGATTAATGTGACATATTCTCGAAATAGAATCCCGAAAGAAACCATAACAATGAAAGAACTCGAAGTTTCATAAAAAGGTCTAAGAACTCATTATTCCTTTATAGACTTGACGAATATAACAAACAGAAAAACGAAGGAAAAGCCAATTAATCCCTATGCTAGAAAAACGTTACGTCTCCAAATCTATCAAAGGGATTTAGCGAGAGATAAGGCCGAATGGTGACAAGACTAAGAGAAGCCGGGGGTCTTATCAAACGCATTGCCCAAAAGAAAAATAATTAATGATCATCTGAAGAAACGATAAATTCGGCGACACACAAAGACGCAAAAATTGGAAACGAGAGCTTTCCCTTTTGCACGGGAAGAATGGATGAGGAAAAAGCCCCGGTTCTACGGTTCCGTATTTAATATTTCACCTGGATATGACATATTTTTTCTGATTGTAGGTGTTTCGGGTTGAATATGAGTTTAATAATGTGTGGTGATAGAATTGAATTATTCAACAGCCGCAATTCTTAATAAAATTTTCAACACAATTTTCATACGCTACTATTTCTAGAAACTGAACTCCGTCAGCAACTCTATTTTACTAGCAGTGACACAGACATACATCCTCAGTAACTCTATGCAAATTTGTTAAAGTATTTCAATTTTCCTTATATAAACTTCCTTGCTAAGTCGTTTATTGACTCACTACGTTAGATATAGCAAAATATTTGATATTATAAAGTCAGGGGTTTAGAGATGCTCCTTAAATTCAACGACATTTCCTTTTGCAAGCTCAAGGAAATCTAAAGTTACTATTAACGTAATAGATTTGAAAACAAGCGGTATGCCTTGCTTCTTAGTATAAATAAAAAAGGGTTTTTAAAGCGTCTTCAAGGAGTCGAGAAAAACTCTAGTGAGTATTTTGTCGCTTTGTCTTTTTCTCCTATCCACCATTAGTGTTGGTGTTTGTCACTGACAAACACATGTTTCAGGTGGGGTGGCTATGGGGTTGCAAGTATGAATAATGATGCTTTTTGATTCGAGGGAGATACAAACGTATTTGAGCACTTCCATGCAGATGGAAATCGATTTTTTTTTAAGCACATTAGAAGAATGTGTCTCTCTAAAAGCCCTTGAAACAGAATTAACTCTACTTTCACACGTCAAAAGAAAAGCCAGATGAATATCAAAATGTTGTAAGTCTTTCGGAAACAATAACCCCTAGACACAACATCCTAATTCCTTGCTATCGGAATTTCGATCTCAAAAAAAAAAAAAAACTATAGTCAAGAAATCGGAACAGTTGTTTGTGTCACCAGTCTGTGGGGATTAAGACTAGAAACGTCAAAGTTTAAAGATGAAGAAAAAAATATTTCGACATTGTCCCGGAAATATTTTCGTTTTAGGCCTATGACGAGAATGATAAAATTTCAATCAAACCCCGGAATCTGGGCCCGGGTACAAGTGAATCACAAAATCGTGGAATCGTCCCCATTTTCGCACTTTACTCGAAATTCCGCACATGTTTCATTAATTTTAACCCCCCGCAGTAGTAGACGACGACGCAACATTAAATTGCTTTTCAACCCTCCGTGCATGTATGAGGGATTAAGCATTTATTCCCAACCTTGTTTGTAAATTTTGTTACACTTTTGCTATCCCCAGATGCTTTAAAAATAATACAACATCTGACTATACGAATTTATTAATTTTTAAAATGTAATTTGATTTAATTTTCAATTACACATTGATGATTAAGATGCGATACCTTGCACTTACCTTAGATATAATATCAGCATCAGAAAGATAGCCAATCGTAGCTCCACTTTTACACGATCTACGGTTAACAACATTTTTTGAATGCATTTTTCTTTTTTTTTTATTCTGACCAAAAATGGCAACCCACGTATTGTTGGTTTTTCATTTTGAAAATTTAATATCTCCATTTATCAGTGAAGTAACGTTGACACTTGTTTTACTTTCTACTGAAAATTTCCATTTATGGACATGCGAATGTTTCCCTCTCTGATACTGATAAATAGATGCCAGGTATTACATCTCAACTATCGATATACAGGATTAATGAATTTCATTAATGAAATTTTATTTTATTGTATGATAGATTCAGGACTGTTAAAGTAACCCATACACTTCCGAACACCCTGAATATTAAAAGTACTTTGAAACCTACTGTTCTAATACCGAACTCGAATTTTGTTCTATTTGTTTGTTAATTTTTTATCTCTTATGGTTATAAAACTAATTTCCTAACTGAGGTTATTGTATCAATCTAACGCATGTTTGATCCATAAAATGTCTTATGCGTACCCTTTAAATTATGCAATTTACAACATATTGTAGTTTTTTCTTGTAATGGAGAGAGTATACTTTTGTACTAAAACGGAATAGGAAAAAAATAGTGACCAACCTCAAATCCTAATCACCATAACAGTCTCTAGATAGATTTTAGTCCAGATAGGCGAAACAATAGTTTAAACCC
>JABRWK010000053.1:17558-51376 GCA_013372445.1 Hypothenemus hampei
AAAAATAATTTTTTGGGTTTTTTAATTTTATAAAAAAAAAAAAAAAAAAAAAAAAAAAATTGGAACTAACTGATATACAATAGCTGGCAAACTGGCAGAGATAGGAACCAGATGCAATTTATTTAAGCCTTAACAGTAGCTACAATGTGTTATTAAAATTAGAATTAATTAAATTTTTCACGTGAAGGATTTTTCATCAACGAAAAAAAACTCATATTTAGTCATAATAGTTTATTTAAAATGTATAGAATTTTATTTAAAAAGTCGAATGTTTACAAAAAGAATTCATCAAACCAAGGGTATTATTTCGAGTATCGGGAATTCCGTCTTTCGAATCCCATCTCATTTGTAACGGTACAGCCACTGCGGAATACCTAAAACACTTTTAGCGGATGGAAGTTATTCTCCGGGTTCATTACGAATTCAAAGAAAGAAAAAGGTCTACAATAAAAGAAAATTCCTAACCTGCGGCGAATAAAACGGCAATATAATTAAAAGCTGGCACAAATTTAAAAAATATCCGGGCCTTCTCTCGAGAGGCTGTTCCAAGTTTTCCTGGATTTCGTCTTAAAACTGCACTTTTCGATCGTTCTTTTATTAAGATAAAAATTTGAAAAGTTTCAAAACGTGCAAATCCTGAAATGAAACACCTCGAGCGAAAGTAGTCTTTGTTTTTGTCAATAAACAACAAAGGGTTTTCCATTGTTTTTTTTTAAACACAAAATAAAAAATTCAGTAGTCGTTCAACATTTGAATAACTCCCATAAATGAGCCGTAAAATCTAGCTTATCTGGACATTTACATGACGCTAAATTACTTTAAAACTTTTTGTCCATTCCGCCTAAATGATTAAAATTCAACGAGAGTAAAACGGTGGCTTCTAACTTCGAGGTACATTTAGGCACATGCATTTAAAATGAGCGCCGACCAGCTTGTATTTACCATCGTAGGTTTGTTTGTTTAGCCATATGGCTTTTAAGCTAATAAAGAAACATTTTATTTTGCAACTAAAAGAAAAATAAAAGGCTGAAGAAAATGGGGAACAAACGACACATTTTATTATCATTTGATCATAATGTATGGCGCCGAATATTCCAATTACAGATACCTCGTGAAGTCAGTTCCCATTTAAGAGCTAGCTTTAGTGGCCCATAAATTTGACAATAAAATGCAGATTCTCAAAGAAATCGGCTAGTATAATGGCGTGGCCCTATAAGGACTACTCCTTTTTGTCGAAGAAAAATGGGCTGGATAAGTTTTTACATAAATTTTTCGTAGACTTGCCAAAAGTGGAAAGTGCTATTATACACGTTTGTAAACATAAGAAAAGTTTTAGAGCCATCGATTTTCCTTTCGGAAAAAAATTGACGTATTTTCGATACGTAATGTTATCATCGAAGGTCGCTTGTTGGGAAAAGTCTAGACTTATTTGTCAAAAAATAAATCTATAGGGTGGTCTTCAATTAATCACAATTTATTCACACATTTCACTATTTTTGTTTAAATTTAAGTGGTTTGTTTTTGTGTCGACTTTAAAACAACAACCCAACGGAAACTAGCAACAAACTAAGGAAATTTCTAGAACCAAATCACTTGTTAGTCTAATAATAAATGTTGTCTTAGGGCGAAGGCACAAGTAAATAAATAAAAAGTGATTACCGACCGGTATTTCCTCAAATGGTTCGTTGTAGTTGCGGTGATAAAACTATTAAGTGCTAAAAGCCCTATTTATCTACTTGTGTATGTGGATAAGTGCTATGTGTTGTACCGGAAGATTATGGTTGTGAAAAGTAATAATTATTTTGGGCCTTCTTCTAAATGGGGCCTCCTATCTTTGCAATATCCTTTTAAATTCTAGTGGCCACAAGTATACCAACTTGGTATAAATACAAATTATAAACTTCAAATAGACTATTTTCATTTTATAGAAATAGATTTTTTTTATAAAAATGAAACTAGGCGTAGAGGTAAAAATATTAAATTCGAACAAAAATCAGTTCTTCTTCTTCTTCTTCTTCTTCTTGTTCTTCTCGTTCTTAATCGTTTTTTCTTTTATTTAAAAATCGTGAGAAATTTATCTTTTAAGTAAGTAGTTTCTAGGCTTTCTAAAGTTTAAGAAATAGATCATTTATGACATTAGGTGTTTGCAGGAACTACACACTTAACCTCAGCGCCCGAATTGATCCCTCGTCCTTTGAGATTTCGCTTCAATAAACCAAATATCTAAAAATAGTTGAAAAAAAGTTGTTCAAAAATTGTGAAAATTACACGAGTAGATATCAACTATATTTTTCTTGAACAAGATACAATGATTCCTTAATAAAGTCTTTAGTAACATCATATATTTTAGTATTTTTCTATGTCTCACACAGTGACTTATTTTTATTAAAAATTTCATGATCGAATATCTCTCGCCTTTGGCGTCGTAAATTTTTATTTCAAGCCCTTTGTTTTCTAGCGTAATTTTATATTATTCCCTTTGAAAGAAGAAACGTAGGTGAAATTTTAAAGTCGTGATATTTTAACCTTTATTCAGACTCTTAGAAGAATAAAATGTAGATATTGTTCTCGAAACTCGAAGATAAAGCAAAAGGTTATTTACATAGAGAAATAAAAACTGTTTTAATGTCTTGGCTTCCTGCTCATATATTATTATGCACGAATATATTAGGTAAGTGGGGTTTTGTCTCTGATTCATAGAAAATATTACGTAAATTTATATTAAGTTTTGTCAACGTTCATTCTTTTAAAAACCAATTTTTCTAAATACGTCTTGTTGTAATTTCCGATTTTACATTATTTGGTATATCAGTAGTTAAATATTCATAACTATCCAGGATCGATCTCCTCTAATCCTTCCTTTCATTCGGATTCTCAAGGGAAAGAGTTTGGGGTTACGGTGGTTAGTTAACGTGCCGTACATTAATGCAAAGAGCAAAGCTCAAGCTGCGGGATAAATTAACGAAGTTCGTGTAATAATGAGGAATTCACTGTTGAACAACTTCCTAACATTATGATGATTTTTTCGTTCACTGAAACGTCTAAATAAGATTAATAATGTTTCCATTGTCTAATACGACTTAGTTATCTTGGCCAGAAAATTAGCCACCCAGAACAAACAAGATAAACCCCATAGTAAACAGAAATTACAAATTCCTGTTGACTCTCCCTTTACCGTTAAAGTTACATTTCCGGGGATCCTCTTTTCATATTTTCTTAACGAAGAATGTTAAACATATCTTCATAATATGAAAGAAATTCTGCTTGATTTATGAGACATATTTTATTTTCTTGTTCACATATTAATAAATATAACAGTTTGTAGACTGGCGCAATAAAAATGACAACGTAGCTGAGAAAGCTGTTTGAGGAAAAGTGCATAGACATTTTCTTTGGCGTTTAAAACAATTATTTTTTTATTTTCCTTAGAGAGTAATAAAAACTTTTAAATGCGCCCTAAACGGGGTCCAAGATATTTTTCAAAACAGAGAACCTATGCCTAGAAAAAGCGAAAATCCCCGCCTGTCACTTTTGATTTAAATTTAAATCGAAATTTTTTTCTCAACGTAATCCGGGGGGCACGAAGCCAAAAATCGTTTTGATATATCGTGCTTTCTGGCATTTCTTTATACAAATAATTTTCCATTTCATTTTACATACTTTCCACTTCTGACAGAAAAATTAGACGAGATATATCAACAATTCTGACAGCAAAGCTAAATCATCCAAGGTCCGTGGCGTTACTCGAACCGTTTTTGAGCTTAAATTTCAATTGCCTTCAGTATTTTTCCTTTTTTCTTCAATGGAAGAATAGATATAAATGGCTTTACGAATGACATTTAGAGATAAAATGTTCAAGAGTGTTTCATTTAAACGACACTCCCTTATGAAATGCCACCAAGATCATTAATTAACAAAGTAGTTGTTAATTAATTTGTCGAATTCAAGCGTTTTTATTTTCTCCCGCATTTCTGTCCAATATAATTAGTCTTTCAACAAGGAACGATGCTTTATCACATTTAAGTGCTCTTTAATTTAATAAAACTAAACTATTTGTAATAATATAAAAGTTTCCGGGACTGATCCGGAAAGTTTGACGACGGAGTCGAGAAGTTTGATTTAAATTTGTTCTTTTTTATATAAAAAGAGCTTCTAACTTGTGCCCCCGATTTTTTAATCTAATAAATTTGAATTAATCAGATCCTATAATATTTCCTTATTACCCCCAAGAGATCAAGTGGGAATCTCATTAGGAAGTAAGTAAAAAGTTTTTTTTAAGAAAAATTTCCTTTTTAAGATAGAAAAAAAATGATTATTCGATCTCACATGCCTGAGATATTAATTTATCAGGATATTAATAAACACATAATAAAATTCCAACCTTTAAACTTTCATTGAAGCACTGGCCAGGGTTGAATTTTTCCTCATAAATTAGTTTTTAATGTCCTTTCAGGAGCATGTCCTCGTTTCGGTTAAAGGCCCTTTTACTAGACGTAAATGGGTTTTTCACCCTTTTCAACGTCCACATCATGTAATAACATGACAAAACACTTGCCGAATCTGAATTATTTATAAATACAGAATATTTTCGTTAAATAACTGTGCCTGTGGATATGCAGAAAAAATAATAACCCATGTTCGATCAAACAAAATTCACATTCATATGTTTCCCTTCACCATAAAAACACAAATTTCCTCAGCAGGAGGGCTAGTCAGCACCCCATAGTACTTTCTGGTTATTATTAGTCGAGCCCCAGAAACTTTTTGCTCCATCGAGTCCATAAACAATACAACCAGGTGGTGTTTTTTGCGAGGAGACGCACGCGAATCCGTAAGGGTTGATGGTTTTCATATTAATTGACTTTCGGGCAAATGTAGCATGCACGAGGGGTGTTAAACATGCGTGTAAACGCGCACAATGTCGTCAAATCCTGACTTGTATTCGTGCAGGTGCTACCCATTGTTTGTCATCCAGTTTTCCAGATGAAATATGGGCGCTCGGCTATTTTTATTGACATTTAAAATGTTAAATGAAAAAGTGGCATGCACCTCGATCGTAATGGTGAAATAACACGGTAAAAATTTTCAATAATTACATCTGAAAGCCTGTGGTAACTGATAGATAATATGGTTGTTATTAATATTGCTTAAGAACAGATACTTTCAACTATAAATTATTATAATATACAAAAATGTCTCTCCATCTTTTCCTTTCGAGTTCCGACACCTGATCTAACAAATAATAATCCTAATTTCCAGCTCATCAATCATAATAACAATGATTTATCGTGTGGCACCTCTCTCTAACCTGGTAATATCTGATGTTTATTCGTTAAATCTAATAAATGCGCTATGTGAGTGCATGTTCACCTATGAATTTCAAGCCGTTTCAAATGGCTTAATTAAAAGGTTTCCTGTTTACGAAAGAATAGAACATCATTTAGTAGAAAAGACGAATGAATTTTATTCAGTTTCTCTTCTCTGTAATCTTCCATGACCATTACGAGCGATTTGCATAACGAAATTCCTTCTAGCCGTCAAATTTGTCGTATAAAAGGTCGACTGTTACGGCCAATTTGGTCCTTAACTTACGCCCGAATGTCCCTTAAATGTTCTTGTACATTTTCGCAACGATTGTGCTCGTCGGTCGGTTCTTTTGATAATAAAACCTGACAGGGACCTATCATATGGAAATTAGCGTTTCTATCTCGTACATGCCATTTTTTGTACTGATTTATTGACTCGCGTCCCGGCCCTAACAAGCAAAAAGTGTGTAAAATATTCCGATGGCCCACATTTGTACCAAAAAAAAGACGAATAAAAAGCCTTTAGGCCAGTTCGAGCCAATGTTGAAGCAGATCCTGACAAAATTATACTGCTGTTTTTATTGTTACGAGGATTTTTTCGAGGACAAAAGGAAAGGATTTGAACGCCACAAACGGACGTTCCATAATTTAATTATTAGTTTTTTCAAAAAGGTTTTGTGGAAATTTATAATTGTTCATCAGAAGACAAATCGTAAAATAGAGTTTCCTTAATAGTTTGCCACTGACAATGTAACAAAGCTCCCTAGCGCGCCACGTGTTGCTGGCGTGCCATTGTCTCAATCGACAAATTAGCGTCGAAAATCTGAAAACCAACAATGAGGGCCGCTCTCGGAATCTCCGATTTCCAAAAGCATAACGTTTCCATTGTCTATGATGAATTATTACTCCGAAATAATAAACGAAGCACCATTTCTTGACGGGAAACGGTTGGAAAATTGAAGTTTCACCGCCTTTGTCAGACGCCTCTCGTCAGCGCGTTTCTGAAATAATAAGGGGGGGGTCTCTCTCTTTCCCGCATAACTCCTAATAATTATAAATATTGTCGTTTGCGAAGGAGCGGGCCACAAAAAACGATTCCAACGCTCGGATTTTGAATTTCCAATCTCCTTTTTTCGACCTGTGGTAGAAAATCCATACAATTCGAATTTTGTTCTTTATTTTGTGGTTCTTTATTCTTTACATTACCGTCCCCCTTTATATTATTTAACTGGGTTCTGGTTAATTTTAATATTCTTAAATCATAACTCCTGGATAGTTCCTTAAATAGATTTTTCCTTGTAAATAATCGAAAGGAAAATGAAAAATGGAATTGCTATATGATCTATTCGATTTTACAAAAACAATGAAATTTATAAAAATAAAAATTACATAAGAGATTTTGCTGTTGGTCCTAGTTTTCGATACTTTGTTCCACTGTACATTTTTTCTTATCATCACCCCCCAACGTCTTTAAAATTGTACACAAATGCATGAATATTAAAATAGATTTTCCTTCTCGTTTTCTTATATCCTTTCTCCGAACAAGGCTCAAGAAGATGTTTTACGAAAATATTATGTTTGGTATATTTAAAGCCATAATTAATAAAGGGAGAATTTTGTCAGAGAAACATTAGAGAAGGGTATTACAAAGACAAATTCTAATTATACGAAACAATTTTTTAACGTTCCTTACGTTTCACTGGTTCCAGTTGCATTAAAAATGTGAGAAAAAAAAATTTTTTTTAGTCGCATATAAAATTTGGATACGCTAAAATTTATTGAAAATCGTTAGAAGTACCAAATTCAATGGTGTCTAACGAATAGCATCATCCGTTACAGGTCACAACATCCATTTGGGTATTAAAATATTCAACAATTCCGGGCAATTGTTAAATTATTAAAACAAGCTCGCAAATTCGTTTTGTTTTAGTCGACAAAATACGATCATTGTTCAGCAAATGCAAGCTTAAACGAGTAAAACATTTAATCAGTTAATGAATATTCCGGCCTATTTTAATTATCCCAACCTATAGACACGTAAAAATATTCATTACTATCAATTTCACAACGCAAACGTGCGTTTTCCAGTCAATGGTGACGAATAGTGGGCAATAACCCTGAATGCATTATAAACCGTTCCCTTGTTAATCCGTGACAACCATCCCTTGCAAAACAATCGGTTACATCGGCCCCGAAAATTTACAGAACATGGGAAAACCGGCATCAGAATGCCAAATTATCTGATTGATCGATAACAATTTTTCGCCCTGTCCGTTCTCCAGATTCGATTTAATTTCATCGAGCAATGTTTAGCTCGGACAAAATGACGTGCACTTATCTTTAGGTTAATGGCTATTTTAACCCATGGAAAATTGGTTCGTAAATCCGTCCGTTTAATTACCTTATTTTTGTGTATTTGTTTGTTTGTTTATTCCTTAATGTATTATTGATTGTAATAAGCCAATGGCGAAGGGGACGTAATATTAAGGTGCTCGCCAATCCAATTCTCGGTTGTGGAATTTTTATTTATCTTAAATTTACAGTGATTATCAATTTATGGATTTTGATTTGTTTTTATTACCACCAGAACAAAATACCTATCGAACTAACAAATTTACAGAGTTTCTTCCTCATTGGCAAACTTACCGATCCCTGTTGCAAACAATTACTTTTCTGGAGAAAAAAAACATATATGAATTCAATTCCCATCAATTTTACACGAATTAGGTTACTGCCGAGATATCGAATTAGATTGGACAGCATTGCATTGTAATGTCGAAAAAGTAACTAATTTTTTAGGTCAAAATTTCACAGAAAAATTGCTCTCACAACTAATGCGGGTGTTTTAAACTACAACTTTGAGTTGTAAAAAATGTTTCCTCCATCCTCAGAGGGATCGAACAACGGAAATTCGGGACCACTTTCGAAGACTTCACTTGGCAAATGAATACAAACAAGAAAAGTCAAATAAGAACAGTAGAAAGAGAGATAGAGAGGCGAAAAACTAAACAAGCTCTCCAAGGAGTTACCGTGTCTGGGTCCTAAGTAAACAATATGGCTGATTGCCTCGTGTAAATCTTTGAAGACGTCGCATCAGTGTTGATTCTACATATTTTTTAACAATACCCTCTTATCATTAAACGACTAATTTAATTTTGCAAACAAGCCTACCTACACAACTCGCTAAAGAACAAATACTTGTGTGAATTAAGAAACTTTTTTATTCTTGTATCCTTTCACCCTTTATATGTGGTACAGAAAGTTAAACAACTTTTCGGGGTGAAACTTAAATTTTACTTTGAAGTTTCCGCTGAAGTTACTGAGCAATAAAACGAGGTAATTTTTTTCTTTCAAGGGATGCTAAACGGATGCAAAACGAAAAAGTTCTAAATGACAAAAGTCTCAGAGATAATGAGTCGAAAATTAACGGGAATGGGTACCTACGGGTAAAAGAGTGCCGGTTTAAATTCCATTTCTCAGTTTCGCATAATGAAAATTTATCTTTTGCACCACAGTTGTTTTAATTAACAGCTAAGTAGTTCAGATAGAGTACTTTTTTTTGTTAAAAATATATACATCTGAAAGTTAATATTATCACTGCAATATGGATATAGATGAAAATTATTCCAGATTATTATGAAAATTGTGCCAAGTGCAAACTTTCAAAACAAACACATCATAATATTTCAAATTATGAGATCTACTAATAACAGCAATAAAATTTCATTCATATAAAACTAACACATAAAACTAAAACTGAAGAGTTACTTTCGAAAGTTTCAATATTATTAAGCGACGCTACGATCGAGAGCTCGTTAACACATGCCCCAATTTTATTTAACCGCAGCTTTTATCGCGTCTAGAAATTCATAACTTTCGGATTTAACTCTTTAAACGAGCTTGAAACCGCGCATCCAACTTAAAACGACGGATATACGATACGTATGCGAGTTAAAAACTTTTGTCTCAACATGAAATTTGCTTTGATGTTTTGTGGGCGATAGCTGAAATATTTAATGATAGTGGAAAACTGTACAGTTTCCCATACCGCGTATGCAAATGCAAATAGGAGTTTTCAAAATCCCTAGTCATAACAGCAATATGGTCTTGTTGTACGAAAGTTTTCATACTTCTTAGTGATTTTAGTAGTCGGTATTAACGCCTCACAAGTTGTTTTGCAATAAATGCTTTGCATTTAGTTATAACGAGTTGTTTTCCAATTAGGGCTTTAAAATTACCTTCATTAGTTAGTATGGAAAATTTAATTAAGCAAGCATGATGTTAACATAGAGGCGAACCAATTAAACTTGTATTTTATGAGACAGAGAAAGGTGTCCAACCAATAGTGTTTATTCCATTGAAAGAATCAATTAACTGTAAAATGCGAGTGGTAAATCATATTGAGGTGTTCTAAATGGAAGAATGTTACATATGTACAATTATGGCTAAAAGTATAGAAACGCTGGAAATAGAAATATTTTAATTAGATATAGTAAAGGGAATCAATTCAAACTAATATTTGGTAGAATAATCTTTGGCACTGATCATTGCTGCACATTTGCGTTGAAGATAATCCATTAATCCTTTGTATACATTGCTGCGATTATTTTGCTATTCACTTTGTAATACCTCAAACAGTTTGCCTTTATTAGAAAATTTATGCTTTCAAAATTGCTTATTTAGATGATCCCAGAAGTTTTCGATGAGCTTTAAATCAATTGACTGTAATGGTGATCCCATTACAATTATGGCATTTTCATTAAATTAATTTTTAACCACCTGTGACGTGTGTTTTGAATTGTCTCTTTGAAAGATCCGTTATAGAGTTCAACGAACAATAGACGTGGATGCTTAAGATTTCACCGTATGTAAAACGATCAATTGAACACTCGATTTTAATTAGTAATCCAGTACCTGAACTGGAAAGTAATCCCAAACCATTATGCTTCTACCGCTGTGCTTAACTGCGGCATTCTGGTATTTAGGATTGCATGTTTTACATTTTGGCCTTCCAACATGTCTTCGGCCGTCGCTACCAAATAATTACAATTTAATTTCGACACTATAAAGCGCTGTATTTCACTTTGATGGTGACCTTTGATGGTGGTTAAATGTTCCTTAGCAAATAACAGTCTAACTATGTTTTTTATTAACTAAAAGCTTCTTAACGCCTATTCTTCCAAATAAGCCTTGCTAGTTAACTTTCTTCTTACGGTGTGTATGGACATTGATATGCATTTCAGTCAACTCGCGTGAAATATCTGAAGATTCTTTTTTAGGATCGCCAAAGAAATTTGTTTCATGATAATTTTATGTTTTCTGATAAGTTTCTTAAGACAACCACAATTCGGAGCTGTAGCCAAAATATTTATTTGCTCATAGGGTGTCTTAGTACAATCAATACAAGGACGGTTTGTGACTTAAGCTCAACAAAATCTAAATAAAAACTATTAGTTTTCATACTTTTCAACAAAATCAAGAAATTGCTTAAAAAAAGAAATAACAACTTGAAAATATATGTATGTATCTACTCGTATATGTGCTGAGTGCTATAAAAATGTAGCGATAAAATTCAATGTATTTTTTATTATTAAAAGTTTTAGCACTTTATTATTTATGTATTAGGATATATCAGTATATGTGTTATACCGAGTAGTATAAATAAGACTGGTCTTTTTCAATTTGAAAAATTGATAAAAAGAGGTCCTTGGATCTATAAGCGATTAAATTTCTTTTTCATTTAATTGTGTTTTAATAGATATGCAAAAAAGTAAAATTGCAATGAGTAAAACGTTTCTATTTTACTGAAAATTATGATTACTGGATTCACAATGTCGATCTTAGAAAAAAACGGGCATAAAACTTTGAAAAATATAAAAAGGGTGTGTACTGAGTTTAAGAATATAGTGAGAATAAAAAGAATATATTTTAAAATGAAGTAATTGATTCGTCAAAGACGAAGGAATAAAATGTGTTGCAAATACAATAAAAGGAAAAGGAAGAAGACGTAAAAGAATGAGTATAAGAAAAAAAAAATACTAATTAAATTCGGGTGTATTTGAGTTTAAAAAAAGTTACTTTTCTAATCATGAAATCATCTAGAACTTGTATCACACCATTTTTACTAATTAAAACTTCACCGGGGTTCTAATTCACTTCCATCTAAAGAACGAATTATATTTTCAAGAAAGTTATGTGCAAAAAGTGACAAAAGTTAAATTAACAACCCTTATCTAGAACCATTCTCAGCTTAATGCCATATTAGGTGGTCTAACACAGATATAGCTTAATTCAGCAGTGTTATCCACACTTCGAAGCACAGATTCGAGGTAGACACACAATAAGTAAAACCTCTGGACCGGGGCGCTTTTTATATCCCTTTTTTTATTATTTTGCCTTCGTTCCTTTTCCCGTATTTCCGGTGAGCGTTGTGCCAAAACGTTAAGGAATTATTTCAACCGTAAAGCTTTGGCCGAGATTATTTCTATCGACGTTTTCAGGATTAAGAAAACGGTTTTAAAGAGGCTGGAATTCATGGATCCAAACTCCTTTTTACGTTTATTATATTTTAAAGGTTCTTTCATTATTTCTTATTTTTAGTTAATGTTGAATCTGGTCAAGTTGCGTATTAAATTTTAAAACAGTTGTCAGCCTTGTTAAACTTTAAGCTTCGAAACAAGGGTTTATACGGCCTCGTATTATTTTCCTTTGGCTAACGATATTACTGTCCGTTTGTCCTGCCGGAAGCTTTCTAACGCTTTTAAGTCCCTAGAGATATTAATTTTAGATGACCGAGCCCACAGTAGCCTGGGCTCTGTTTCTTTTTCATTTCAAGTGACAGTTCGACTTGAGTGTATAATATTTCAAACAATATTCGATTAAAATAAAAAGGTAAAAGTCACTTGAAAAGTTCCCGTAGGAGCATATGGCCTTTATATACTACGGTCAGTTTCAGGAAAAACTTCACTTCCCGGCCACGATTTAAGTTCTATTAAATTTTCAAACTTACGGTTTGATCTTGACACTCCCCGAAGTCAATCAGGATTTATGATCCTGAACTTTGTTTTACTCACCATTGGGTAACAGTCCTATTGGATATTTGTTCTTTAAGTCATTTTACATCACCTCGTAAAGTGTAGGAAAGAAAGTGCTCTTTAGCTGACCAAAACAATTCTTTGATTCCAACAAGTTACGATCAACCAAAAGTATAAACTTTGATCGGCTGTTACTATTTAGCACTTAACAGCAGTTATTTTGTTGCATTCTGGTGTAATAGATAGCTGTAAAGTTGGGCATTGTTTTAAAAGAAAATAGTTGCCAGTTAAAAAGTTTGTAAGACTCTTGGCCTTAATCGTGTTGTAAGTTAATATGTTTTATTAAGTACCTAGTGCATAAATAATATCTAAATCACTTGAAAGGGAGAATTATCGATAGCCTAAAAATAATCTTTCTAAAATAATGGTGCAACCTATAACTGGAACACAAACAAAATCTGTTCCTATAAATTTACCGGTAAGGTCCGTTCTGTTATTACCGAAAAAAAAAGCCTGAAAGTATAAATCACTTCTGCCATCCAATAAGGGCGTCCGAGCGGCCATTTCGAATAGCATAGCTCGTTCCTTTGTTTTTGTCCGAAATAATTTTGGGCAAATTCGAGCTTTTGTTTCCCGACTCGTATTTAATCTTTCGACTTGACAAAAGCTACAATTACGTTGTTCTTTTAATTATAACGCTCCAGTTATATTTACCACATATCCTACATTTTTCTAGAAAAATGACTACTGTAAAAACTAGTTAACATGAGCCTAGAAATAACGAGAACCGGTGGAAAATATTGTTGTTTACAATAGTGTTAAGGCTTGTTATTATGGCAACCGTTAGATGCAGATATAATTTGTTGTTGTAGGGTATAGAGTCTTCCTTACATGTTCCCGGATAAACAAGCAGCTTATTACTAAACTTCGAGATAAATTGGTCCATTAAGCTAAATGAGCATTTAGAACCTACGAAGCGGCTTTAGCATACTTCAGGACACACCTAAATAATAAAAAAAAAAACGCATATATTCAATTAAAATTAAATGACAACAAGAACTTTTAAATTTATATTCGTATAAAACGAGGCGTCGAACATTTATTAATCAACTAATTAGTTTAATTGGGGCAATTGAATGAACACGAAATTTCGTTCCTGTACTGTGAAAAGGACAAAGCCATAACGAGGAATAGATAGACGATTTTCCGTTGCAGAATTTCCCAACAATTCGTCGAAAAATGAAGAGGAATTTCAGACAACTTTTCGTCACGTAGACACTGAAAACGTGTGCCTTCAATTTTGTCAAATTTACAAATTAGGTCTAGTTAAAAATCCTCGAATTAGACATTTTTAGAATTCGAGGATATTTTTTGTTTTTATGTGGATGAAAACATAGCATCGCATTCTCACGCTTAATTTAATCAAAGTAAAATTGCTCTAAGCTTATTAAGCGAAAAAGCTTTTATCTCATTTTATTAGCTTTAGGCAAAATTGTATTAAAATATTTTTGTTTTTACGTTTGCTTTTAATAAAACTCTGTAACTGAGCTGTTTCTCAATATTTAAGAACCGACGTTTTGTTCAAAAATAATTATTCAACATAACCCATAAACGGTACAATTGTGAATTTTCATATTCATTAATTAACCAAAACTTTGAATTATTTCGGTAATTACCCTCAACCACTTTGCCCTCATATTTCTTGAGACCTTAACTGCCAAACAACGAATTCCACTTCTCTGATATGAAGGGAATCTCATTTCTATTTAATTATACAAATTAAGTGTACGTTCCCATGGCCTGGAGTAATATTTTCATAAATTAGAAGACAGTAAACAGATCAATAGCTAAAAATTTAAATTCGTTTGCTATAATAAAATTCCCGTAAAATTAATCAAAACTTAATAACCCGCAAAATTGATATTCTGCGAAAACTCTTTAAAGTATTAATGATGCCGAGACTCTGAATGTTTAATAAAGTTCTTCGCGTATTAAAATATTTGCCTTCCTAAAATCTCGCAAACTGCGTTTACTATCAGCGCTTAGGCAAGTCGTTTTCGTGTTTAAACAGTTTTAAGAATCCGAGAGAGTTTTTTCCTTTGGAGTTCAACAAGTTTTAAATCCGATAACTGCAGTAAAATTGCTAACTAAGATAAAGCTTGACTCTATTTTCTTCGCTTATTACAGGAAATTATTGATTTATAATTTGAGTTCTATCAGTATTAAAATGTACCAAAATGTTTTCATAACAATACTACAGACTTACTTAAAGGGAAATTAATCAACTTAAAGACTTATACAATTTTTTTTTTTTTGTTTCAGGTAAGACACTAATGATGCTGCCTTGTATGTAGGTAAAGTATGAACTGACTAGTGAAATTAGAAAACTCCTAACTGTCGTTCGTCTTTATAATGTAGCAAGTTTTAATCTTTGAGCTTCAAACCGCTTACATACCCTAATCGTACTGTACCAAAGGGAAAGTTGCAAAAACGAATAACGTTTTCACGTTTTCCCTTTTTGCCCTTATTCTCGCTTTCTCGTGTAAGTGAGGGCCACACGGTTTTGCCTAAAATTAAATGTTCGGATCAAAGAAAGCGTAAAATAGGACTGCCTGCACAGGTGTCCGATACCCACAAAAGATTAAGCTGCCATTATTTGTGGCTTAGCCTATCTGTTTTCCAAATTTGAAATTTCAACCATATGCATCTTAACTACTCAAACACTATTAGATATTATTAGATCGGCACCTAAATGACATATTACATCAATAAAATTATAGTCGGCTCAAAAAATAAACTGCTTCTGAATTAATTAATGATTATTTTTCCCCCTTTCATGAAAATCAGGTCGTTTATATGTATTTTTATCTCAATAATTTGGTGGTATAAAGGGGTTATCGGCAAATGCGATTAAAATTGATTAATATGTTAACAGGGGTTTGTCAATATTTAGACAGACATAGCAGGATAAACGAGTTAATGAAGAATTAATATGCTTTTGCTTTGATGACTTACAAGTGAATAAAATTTCTCATTATTTGTTCAACGATATGATATAATATATTCATGCAATAAGACTTTAAAATAAAAAATTATTCTTTCATATATTACAACAAAAATTATGTAATCTATGTTCAAAAAAAATAGTTGAAAGTCGTATTGATTACGGCTTTATTAACGATTGAAAATTAGCAAATGTTCATGAAAATTTCACAACGTTCTGTCAACTAGTTTTCATTTGATATCCTATCTAACTGAATAGTTTTAAGACTGTTTTTAAATATCGTTATAAAAACAAAAATGCCTAGAGACATAGAATGAAAATAAATTTAAATGAACGACCATCGAAAATTCTACAATAAAAAATATCAGCTTTGGACTTTACAAATTGGTCAATTTGTTAATTTTATTAATTAAATGTTTCATACATAGGGTTTAATTACTCTTGCCTTTACCTCAAAACCAGGTTTTTTGAGGTCAAAACCATTCGCTTAGAGCGCTGTGCAAATTTGTCAACTGCACTGATAAGATATTAAACGCTCCCCGACTAAAGATACTTTAATCAAGATTTAAGGCGCGTTAAATCTTCCATGACACTAATTAAACAGATATTACTACTTGCCCTTAAGTAACCTAACCCCTTTTAACAATAAATCACCATACTTTAATCAAATCTTAAATAAATTAGTCCTATGTATGTCCTTTTCCTCCCTTTAGGGCTTAACAACTCAATATTTGAAGTCCTTTATTGAAACGTACTGTCACATAAAAGAAAATCATAACTTATCTTGTAGGAAAGTGTTCGTCATAGGCCAATAAATTATGAACTGTAAACTCGTGAGGAATATTCGATTGCAAATGGGTTTATGCCAGAATGTGACACCCTTTCTAGTCAATTACAGTTATCTTGTATGTGAGAATTCACACGGGATCGTTGTCGCAATATTAGACTTAATCTGCTACCTTTGCATCTCCCATTTCGTTAGTGTTTACTGTCAATAACACGATTGTAGCTAATTGCGTCCCAATAAGAAATTGAATAGGAAGGACCATAGAAAATGAAAATTTAATTAAACAACATTGGCCTACTCTTATGAAAGCCGGTATTGAAATAATTACTCAATACTACTGTATTTAGTTAATATAACATACTCAAATGGCAACATTTTAAAAGCTATTTAAAATAAAACCAATCGAATTTGCTCGAGTTCGCATAAAAAAAATGCACAGCAATAATTCGGTTTGAAGCATTATTTGAGTGTTATGCAAATAGAGAGTGTCGCTTTTTGGCATGAAAATTGGCAAAATTTAATTCTTTTCAATCATAAAATGGATGTTTTCAATTTACTTAAATTCGATATCATTTTGTTCGTTCTAGCTCGTCATGGATGTAATTCATCTAAAAAATTTTCGATCGTAGGATCAAGGAAACTAAAAAAAAAAAAAGAACCTTTAATGGCTAGATTAAAAATCTCAAAATCTCAAAATCTCAAGTGACATTACCTATGTAAGGCCAATTTGAATTCAAAGAATAAAGTGTGAAGAGTGTTTGGTTTTAAAAAGAAAGTACCTTCAACATAGCGAACAAGATTGTAAAATATGCAAAAGCGAATGTTTGAAATTAATGAAATATGCAGTTTCCTCCATTCGATGACTTAAATGAGTTTCCGTCGTTCCGATATGTCCAAAATAGGATTTAATTATTCGTAAATTGGAATTGTCGGAATCGCCTTAAGTTTCGATGAGCTTTTATTCGCTCGAAAGTTTCTTTTATGCGACGTTGAAATTATTATTGAGCAATTTATTATGTATTTTACTAAAAGAGAAATAGATAAAACCCTTTTTTGTGGAGCAAGATCCATTGCTTCTGTGAGTTAAGTTAAGCAAATTGTTCTACCTGATTTTCACTTCAACTAGATATATCCATTTAGTCGTCCTTGCCGCCTTAAAATCTTAATGATTTAACGAGAAAATTCATTTCCCCTTTCTAACAGTATTAATTGAATTCAGATGGTAAGTTTATAATACAACTTTGATATAAGTTAACTACTAATGCATTATTAAAACCATAATTTAACTTTTCGTTAAGGAAAATGCGTTTAAACAGTTTCAATTTCAAACTAATTCCATTACCATTATATAACTTTTCCATCTCGAGAGTTGCCTACTATTGAAAGGCTTGTTTCCATATCCGAAATAATGTAATCTGACAAGTCGATATCAAAGCGCAAAAGTAGGGACTTCAGTAACGGGCCTAAAACTAATTGAAACGGGGCGCAAGATCTTCTACTTACGCTACCTGAGATGCAGACGAAACCTTTTGAAGTTTTGTATCACATTCGCGTGCAAATAAAATGACTTTTAAAGAAACGAAGGCGGGAATTTATTTACATACGGCACTTGTAGTCATGACTAAAGTTTTAATATTATAATTAACTGTACCATTATAACGTAATCTCTTTCAACGAGTTTGTTTTTGCTTTGCTGTAATTTAATTATTGTCGTGTCAAGCAGTGTTTAAACTCTAAAACAACGATCTTTTAAGTGGCTTAATTGGCACTAAATGGTTCGACGCATAAGCATTTATCGTAAAGTTTATGAAATTTGCATAATTCTAAAAAAAAAAACATTCTACAATCTAAAAAGTTCATTCCATCATTAACTATGTATGTATGTATGTATGTGGTAACAAAAATCGGTTACAATGTATTTAGAAAATTCCGAATACTTTGTTGATTCGATAAGAACACGGACCGTAAACTTTAAGTTATACAATGCATTTCGTTTATGGATTCTTTTATACTGTTAAACATCCAGAATCGTCTGTTCACGATAGATATAAAAACAAAGTAACTACTGCCTCATGTGCTTTTCTAGTTTGTGACGAAAAAGTAACTGTTTCTATGTTCTTTTATAGCTCGAAAAGAATGATCGCTAATCTTATGATTAATCATTCAAATTACGTCCAAACTATGCAAGTAAGAACTTTCTGTTCTCGTTCTAGTTAATGATAATACTATATTTTGATTTAGATATTTAGTTAATTTAAAAATAAATGAACGAGAAATATTTTTCAACATAACATCATAAAAATAGTCTTTGTTAATCTCTTTTCTCAGAACTTGTGTAATATTTTTAAACGGTATATTTGTTAATTGTGATTCTGTTCTATTTCTATTATCTATTTAGTCATTTATTTCATTACACTAATCTCTACAATGCCTGCATTGAACTTTCTAAGAATCCTAAAGATTCGGGTCAATAAAGGCAAGATTCTAAAGATAAGGCGATTCCAAAGATTTAAGTTTTCAATAATTAAATTCCAGATTGATGAGTTTTCTATTCCAGATCCTTGTTAATTGCGAAACCTCCTATCTAGGTTTTATAGAAAAACTAATTATTTAACTTTAATATCTCGATTTGTTTTATTTATTTATTTATTTATTTATTGGTTTAAATTTGGAGATTACTTGAAATAAAACTAATTTTAAAATTCTATTCAAATTTCCACTATGCGTTCGGAAACAGGCAATATGGTTCGAAATACGATTTCGTATTACGATACTGTAAAGTCGAATTTTACGGAAGCTTGAAAATAGAAAGGATTTGAACATTTTATGAAAAAAAAAAGTTTTTTTTTATATAACTTGAAAATGCGGTTAAATTCAGTTGTTCATTTCGAGCAGATGATACTATGGCGTTCTAATTAGCAAAATTCAAAATAAGAAAAACCATTGGAGCGCTCATTAAAAATCTAGTTTTAATTGCAAATAAAAACGAGAGAAATGTGCACAGACGGAATTCAACATGTTTTTTTAAATACTCTTTTACCTTTTATGTAAATCATAGACATACTAAGAAGATTTCTGAAAAGTTAATTTTGTATTCCAACGACCAAGTAAACATTTTTTCTTTTTTTTTGCATTTCCATTATACGTGTTCGTCATAAATATACATATGCAACCAAATATTCTTTTAAAAAGTTAAAATCGAAAAAAGTCAATATAATATTCAAGAACGTTGGTAAGAGAATGAAAGTTTTCGCTCCGACAGATAACTCGATAAAACGCTTATAGTTGAGAATTCAGGGCCCGTACCGCTCTTTATCGAATTGAAGATTCCTTATAAATCTGTGTCGTTTCTACGTGTTTTTTCTTGATGAAGTTCACGTTTCAACCAATCAGAAATACGTTCATTTCTGAAAATTCAATTTGTAACTTATAAAATAACAATTAAATTATTAATTGAGTTTTCAAGCTAAAAAAATAAAAAAAAAAATGCCTTCTCACGATCCAGATGTTCAATATATGGAAATGTAAAAGAAACGCATAAAATCTGTTCCTCGTAGACTTTGCAGGAAAACTGGTAAAACTGCTGTTGCCCCGATCAATTATTCAAAACAAAGCAAAAATAATGCATTTTTGTTGACCTAGAGGTGGACCTTTTGTGTTTGTTTCATTGCTCTATCCAGTTCTGAATAATTTACATACATATTTGTTCATAGAAGTGTTTTAGTATGCGCTCCATAATACATTTGAGTTTGAGAGCGCGTTTTCGGATTTACACTTCGTGTTTGAGTTCAAGATTAAATATATGAAACGTAAAGGAATTTTTCCCTTCTGAATTATTACACTTTTACATGCGTAATCGAATTAATCAATCTCATATAAATATAAATTTATGGTCCTTTTTGCTCAACTTTTCATAATAAAATACAGTAATATAATATTAAGATCAGTATGCTCTTATTAAAATTTGGTTCTACTACATTTTTACTTTCATATAAAGGTGCAAATATGTTTAAAATTTCGGAACACTTTGGATGATAAATAGGATTCAAAGTGCATCCACATAAAGTGGCTTTGAAACTGCAATATGGCCTTAAACTAAACAATTTTTCAAATCGCTAAGCTCGCAAAGCCTTGCTCGTCTCCCATACTTTTACGACTTCCCATTGAAAAGCCAAATCTTATTACGCGCTGCTGTGTCTTGTAATTTTTCACATATTCGAAGGGCTCCAATAAAATTTGATAAAAAATATTATATAGGTTGGATCGTGAGAAGCGTGAAATAATTGCCGTCTAATAGACTGCCATCAAAACTCATGTGAGCTAATATTTGATAGTTTTAGATGGAAAGGTTTCGCCGTGGGGATAATCTTGATAATACAAACTAGGGGATCTATATAAAGAGGGAAACCTCGCTAGGCACTTTTAACCTCTTCAGTTTTCTACAAAGAATAAACCGTCTTAATGGTATTTTCTCTAAATTCTTTATTCTTAAGTAAATTTTTCTAAAACATCAGGAGTTTTTTAATATTTAGTTGCCAAGTTTGTTATCAGCAAATTTTTGTCGACGGTTTTGATGGCCAGTTATATTTGTGTCATACCAAAGAAATTAAAAGATAAAATTGTCAATCTTAAAGGGTACACAGTATTTTGACTAATTAAGAGCTTATCTTTGACATGGAATCTCGCTTGACGCTATACCTAACTGATTAGTCCCTAACGAGGGTTTTCCCGGTCGCTTTCTTTCTATAGCGTTTCCACGATAAGCCGTATCCTTTCCAAAGATAATGATGGCATTTTCGAGCCTTTCTCGAGAAAATTGCTGTTTTACTAAGTTAAACGGGAAATGAGTTTCGGATACTCTGAAATTTTTTCGAACGGATTTTGTCATGCACGAAATCTATATTTTTTTTTATAAAAACATAAAAATAGAACTAGTTCTAGTACAATTTAAAAGTTTTTATGTATATGGTAAAAGTTTGTACCAATTCTATAAAACTTCTCAGTCCTTGTAACTTCACAAAACAATAGTGCGAACAAGGCGTGAAGGAGTTCATTCAAACTATTAACTAGAACTTGAAATAATATTTCGGTTTTTTAGAAAACAAATGATATAAAATCAATATTTAAACATGAATAACTGATATGGTCCACCCCCTTAAATACGATATTCCAGACAGGTACACCCCATAACGGCGCAATTATTTTAATGAAATCAGAACCGTCAATAGTCGAGTTCATTCTAAACAAAGCACTGTTCAAGAGGCAGAGCGAATTTCGCAGTTTCGAGTAATTAAAGGCTCAAGACTCACTAGGATTTACAAGCGAAGGGACTCTCACACTTCACCTTCTCGTCGCTCTTTTTCTCTTCGAAACAAGAGCATATGCTTAAAAATTTCATGAAATTAATTCTGTCACTATTTCGGGGAGATTTTGATTATAGGAACTGCGTGGTAAAAACCATCCTTTTTTCATCGATTCTTAGTCATTTGTCAGGGAATTCGAACACCCATGTCGAAAGCTCCACTCAATGGGGCTCATTCGGTCTTGATTTTTGTTCGAAGATTCATTGCATTCGGTTTCATTTCGGATTGGGTATGTCTAGCTCATTTATCCTCTATTGAAAAATTGTTTAATCGAGTAAAAGAGACCTTATGCGTTTGAGTCTGTGAGAAATTCAATTATTATTGCAACCCAAAAAGTCTAGTTATTCTAATTAAATAAGTTTTCGTCAACCGCTTTCAAGCCCTTAACCTGAGTTTAACTGGATAAACCGTAGCTTTGTCAGTGAAAACTACGGAAATTCCCTTGTCGTATTCTGACTTTCAAAAACAGCAGCGTACACACATACCGGCCGGAATAATTCTAATTATCCTCCACACAAAGAAACTAACCATTCGCTTTGAATCAAAACAGTTCAGCCCTTTTCCCGAGTAACTCTAATTATTTTGCGAAGTGATAATGTATTCGAGTTCTCCAATATTTGAGAGGTTTTATACGACTATAAAGGTGTGAGTTCTTTAGTTCTTTAGCGATCCGTTTGTCGTATAGTAGTTTATTGAATGAAGGTTTATAAATCATTTCTAAAACATTGAACTTTCCCCTCGCGCTTTTTCGGACGATAAGATACGTTTTCTCCTCTCTTGTGTTATAACAAAACCTTCTTTGATTCCTTTTTAGGAGGCATCGCCCCCACAGTGAGTTTCATAAATAAAAAAATCTCCCTTATTTTCGGGCGTATCAAAGATACATGCAGCTAAAAAGTCGTTTTATAACGCTAGGATTTAAGGGAAAACTTGTGGGGAATGGTCGTTGACGTTTCTTGAAAAATGATCAATTTTTTCGATTGTTAATTCTTCATTGTTTCATCCAGAAAATGCAGTTTTATTCGAACATATCTGTAATGTTTGAGATAAATATGATATCTTGAAACAATAAATGACTAATTAAACATTGTATAAAGTTATAACATAAATCAGTTATGTATATGTATTAAACGAAAAGTCAGCTTATGTGAATTTCTTTTATGGAACATAACAAAATAGTGACAAACATACATTACTTCTGAATATTAAAACCATACTTAAAAGAAAATAACCATTTTTGAAGATAATCATATTTATACCAAACATCACTATACATTTATATACATACATATGTACCATATCATTTTAGAATCTCACATTTAATATTCCATGGTTGGACAAAAATTACTTATATCATTTTAAAATAATCGTAAAGACAGTGAAAATGATAAGCGCCTTGGAATATCCAGCATATTAACCATTAATATTAGTATAGAAAAAGTAAAAGAATTCATTCTGGATTGTCTGTTAAACAAATAACTTTTCAATATTAGTTTAGATATGGATATAATGTCAAAAATTCAAACTTAATAGACGTTTTCTGAACAGTTAAGTTCTACATATTAAAAAGCAAATAGTTCAATTTGAGGCTCTGTTTCTATAAGCTTTAACTTTAAAGACGATTTTCAGCCATTAACAAAGTTAAGTGGTTAATAAGCGCTACCTAAAAAGTTGAGAAAAACAGAAGAAAACACTTAAATTTATAACATTTCCAACTGAATATTAAATTTTATAAAAACTAGCAAAATGAAATTTGAAATCAGAGTGCAGTTTGTGATGCTTTTAACGATCGTTATGTATGTTTAGTAAAATAAACAATTAATATTTTCAATTACATATATTTAAAAAATAAATATCAAATATTCACTTTGTCGATCAATGCGAAACATATAAAACGAATAATTTGTGCCCGGTATTTTATACGGGTGTATTCAGTGGGAATTCAGAAAATATAAAACAATTAAATGCGAACGCGATACTGAAAAATATTTTATCACCGCAATTCTAACTAATCAATCGAATTATTTAAAGCCGAACAAACCATCTGTTTCGGATGTATATTTTATAAAAACAAAGGGTAAAATGTAACAAAATAGAAAGCATTAATCACATACAGTGTCCCATACTGTGTTACTGTTCTATATTAAAATTTATATTAATTTTATAATTAGAGTATGTTTATTTCAAGGATTCCCTCAATATTTCATGTTGGCTATAAAGACGTACATACATTATAAACATAAAATAAATAAGTAATGTACCTGAATCTTATACATACATACATATGTATATGACCTAGGCATTCTTTGTCTTTTAATAAAATATGTATTTATGGTAAAAATGTTAATCTCAAAAATAAACATGAAAAATAATGTTATATACATATAAGGCAAATAATAATAAGTAATCAATTCGTAACAATACTAATCGATCGGCCCAGACATTGCCATGCTATGAGTTTGGATTGGGACTTCGCACCCAGCGATATGACAACAAGACGAAATTAAAAATATTTCACGGTGAATATTGATTAAATGGGTTCCAGGTCAGTGGCGTATCAAAATTTTACAAAACAATTTTCAAGAGGTTTGTTACGGCTTTATTAAACGAGATTTGTGAAATAAAAAAAAATTTCCCGTACTCAGGAAACTGCCAAGTTTTATTGATTTAAATATTCGCAGAGTTTCCGACGACACCCTGTATTTTCATTTTTAATATTAAAAAAAATTAATTAATAAAAAAGTGCATTTAGGTTATATTGGATAAGGGACGCACTCAATATAGCCTACCGCTTTTAAGCTTTGTTCAAAATTAATTTGTAGATTTAGTCAATCAAATCAGGACAAAAAAAACTTTTCTGTGTGGTTTTTCGTTAAGCCAGCATAGTCTTTATGAATGTAAATTAAACATAAAAAGCCCAATTTCATATCTTTCGCCACATCATCCTTGCAGATTTTTAATGATCAAAATTGACTTTTGGAAGCTTTCTATATTTTAATTGTCGGAATTGTTATTTATAGTTTCTTGTTCTTGGACCTGATTCCTTTTAATATCATGCAAAACTATTAAAAACTATTAGATCATATTCTAGTATTCAATATCACTGAATATTAGACCATGATATGGTTATATTACAATATTATTATATGTTATTATTTACATCATGAATTTTAAGTACCTCATCTTAAATGTATGTGAAAATTTTCAATACAATGTGTCGATTTTTACACTTTGGAGCTTATTGTCAAAAAGCATTCATCTTCATCCTCCATCAGTACATTACATGCTCTTCTATACCGATTATCTCGTTAATATGAACATGAAAAGAAAAGTACAAGTATGAAAAAGGCTACCACTTTATAAGCTATGTATTTGACAAAAGAACCTTTCGAAATATACCCCTCCCCCCTTCTTAATAAAATTTTGCACTTTCCATTTGAATAATTATGCCTTATGTGAAAAATAAACCATCAAACGTACATTTTATTGCTATTTAAAGATCCTTATGGTTAAACTGTTCTCTCATTAGAAAAATATTGTAAATATAAAAGATATATTTAGGCATATTATATTAAACATGAAATATAACAAAACTGACAATAACTTATATGTAATAATTCCTTGTGTCCTATACCGATGCCTAACTTAAGTATAATACTTGTTAGCTGCATGGACAAAGTTAAATTTATTTTTAATCGAAAATATATTTTTGATGGTACCAACCTTTGCTACTTATTAAATTTAGTCGTTTTTAATATATGAGGTTTTCTTGTGTCATCTGTGTATCTGACGTTATAAACGGACGAACGTTCCGCGCGCACTTAGTTTAAACAGTTATAACTTTTTTTAGAAACATAATATCGAATTTCGATTTGCACCATTATTTTGTAAGATGTTTTCTCTAGAAAATGGTGAAACATTGAATGAGAAAGTTCGAAGTGTGTAAAAACGGGGATAAAAAAAGTGAGATGTTAGAAAAAAAATCTGAAAGCAATATTTTTTCCGCAACTTGACAGGTTGATAGCTAATTGAAAGACGAACATTTTGCTTTTTTTTCATTATTCTAACTCATCTGGATGAAACATTATTGGTGAAAAACTAATTTTTGGGGATAATTTTCACTCCTTAAATCTTGATGATCGTAGTTAAAAAAATACGTGTCTATTATTTTTCATAGGACTATAATAAGTGTGCAAAATTTTCACTTCGAAAGGTTCCCTTGTCACTGAAGTTGACCCAATTGCTCAAAATAAAAAGTATATAAATTTATACCATTACAATTGAAACCTTTTTTTTTAAATATGCGACTTTTAGTAATTTTTCATATTGTAAAACACTGAAAATTAAATTAACATTCTTCCAACTAAATAAATTAATTTGAATCAAATTGAGTGTCTTTTACAATGGAGTGATGTCAATTGCCATTTCCTTAAACAAATTATAAATCAGATGTTGCATAATAATATTTCACTTTTAAAATAAACATCGAGGAACACACAATTAAAATGAATGAAGAAGGTTCTCCGATCACATCTTGCAAACACTCTTCCAAAGTTGCGTGTTTGTTTTACCAAAATTTGAAATTACCTGGAGATGATTACCAGACATTAATTAACACTATATCCAGATGGTTATAAGCAGAAAAGTCGTTACTTATAATATAGTGGCTGCTTCAATTTTGGATTTTATTAGTTTTCGTGACTTCAGTTAACTTCACCTTCCCCTTTTATACGATTTATGTTTCCAAGTCATATCTTCTATTGTACCGTTGATGCGCATTGGATATAAAATTTGCACTCATGAAACTTTTTTGTAGTCTCCGGAAAGGAACTGAAGTCTGTTCGAGCTTAGTTGGGACACAAAGATGGTTACCCTAATAATCTGATTCCTGAACTATGTTCAGCAGAATAATCAGCTTCTTTGTTGCGTAACAAGAAAAATCAGCTTAAGTTGAAAATCCTGAATTTTAGTCAATTAAACTATTTATTAAAAGTTAAACAAATTTACTCTGATATACTCGTAGTATGCTAATATACATATGATAGTGTTTGTAAATGTAGAGGTATAATTGACCTGATTTGATATAGATACTGTTTAACATCATTTAAACCTTCTCATGGTTTTTCACATATTCTGCAGCAACATAGAATGTTGGGGAAATAATTTCCGTAAACTTAACCAAAGATTCATAACATCATTTTTGAAATAAAGTTCTTTACATGTATCGAAAATGCAACAACCATTTTTGCGAATCAACGGACAGAACAATTGAAATTTTCGAAAAAATTAACAATGTCGACAACATAATTGTTTTTGAAATTTAACTACTTGGAGCGACGAGTGTCAAACAGATTTTTGTTTCCAATTTTATTCTGATTGGTTTTTAAGGTATTAGTTTATGAAAATAAAAATATGAAATATTTATCCATGCGTTTCAGCATAAATATGGGTAGTTTTATTAAAAAAAAACCTACCTATTATTGTTGTCTGTCAAAATTAAAATTAGTAACACAAAATTTTTGCAGCTCAACACATTTTATACAATTCGCATCACAATAAGAAACACAATTATTGTTATTTTCATTATATCTATTAAATGTTCAAAATATTCATTAGTTGAATCCATACAAGCTTGCCAACGTTTTGACTAGTTTTTTCGAGTGCGTTAAAAAAAATCCTGGCATATTTCTAGTGTAATCGGCAGCATCAAAGATATTTTGTTGCAAATGATTTTCCTGCCTGTTTACAGCAGTATAAACAAACATATTTTTCATCAAATCCCAAAAAAATAGAAGATCTTACAAACTAGTAAATTTGTCCATTTCATTCTGTTTTCGAAATTATTATTCAGGTGCTTCACAACCGAACGGCCTATGTATAGTATACATATATGTATTTATATTCTATACTGGAGTTCTATTATGTATATGCGATATAATCAAACGTAATTAAAGAGGCACATTTTCCAACAAATGAGGTAATTCATTTGTCATAAAATTAAAATAGTGCCATTCATTTAATCGTTGGAGCAAAACAAAAAACTCTGGAAGCTGATCACCCTCAAGGTTATTTGATAAATTGATCAAAATTCATATTGGAATTTTTTTTTTTTTTTTAATTAAGCGCGTGCATATTTTTATCTACTCAGTTATGGAAATTATAAATATTCCACATTCCCTTCCACATGACACAAACTTCATCTGTTGAAATATTAAAGACGAAATTTGAATCTCTTTTGTTTTAGCCAATAAACCATTTACAATATTGTTATCTAGGTGCAAAATCACCAACAGTAAATGCCTGTGGCCTTTGTGCAAGATAAGGCTAGAGTAATTGCTGTTTTAGTATTCTATTCTATTCTATTCCATTCTATCACAGATTAAAAAAAAAGAACTTCAAATTTGCTGCAAAATCAATTTCTTGCTGCCGACCACGTTCTTGACATTTTGGAACCACATTGCTCGTATCCAAACGTCTTTGAGAAACTTGTACAATTGTTTGTCGAGCTGGAGGCGCCCGTTTTGGGTATCGTTACTCATAATTATGCCTAGCTGCTTCGGAATTTTGGAGAACGTCTCCATAAATAAGAAGCATGTCATGATGTTCGCGTACGGAATATATTTTCGCTTTTGAATCGTGAATAAATTTAACTACTCATCGACTATGTAATGCTACAATTTCAAATATATTTATAGAATCCATCGAAAACTAGGTTATGCACAAAAAAAACTCAGTTATCAAAAAATTCGATTCACTCAAGTTCGAGTATTTTTAAAATGTTGGCATATCATTGTTGGCTGAGGTATAATATGACGTTTAAATTTAAAATAATATTTTTAGCAATGTTAACAATATTCAATTTTAGTTTTTCCGTTGAATACCAACTAATTAATATTTACAAAACATATTTTTAGATTTACTTGCTTAAAATTTNGTCAATATAATATTCAAGAACGTTGGTAAGAGAATGAAAGTTTTCGCTCCGACAGATAACTCGATAAAACGCTTATAGTTGAGAATTCAGGGCCCGTACCGCTCTTTATCGAATTGAAGATTCCTTATAAATCTGTGTCGTTTCTACGTGTTTTTTCTTGATGAAGTTCACGTTTCAACCAATCAGAAATACGTTCATTTCTGAAAATTCAATTTGTAACTTATAAAATAACAATTAAATTATTAATTGAGTTTTCAAGCTAAAAATAAAAAAAAAATGCCTTCTCACGATCCAGATGTTCAATATATGGAAATGTAAAAGAAACGCATAAAATCTGTTCCTCGTAGACTTTGCAGGAAAACTGGTAAAACTGCTGTTGCCCCGATCAATTATTCAAAACAAAGCAAAAATAATGCATTTTTGTTGACCTAGAGGTGGACCTTTTGTGTTTGTTTCATTGCTCTATCCAGTTCTGAATAATTTACATACATATTTGTTCATAGAAGTGTTTTAGTATGCGCTCCATAATACATTTGAGTTTGAGAGCGCGTTTTCGGATTTACACTTCGTGTTTGAGTTCAAGATTAAATATATGAAACGTAAAGGAATTTTTCCCTTCTGAATTATTACACTTTTACATGCGTAATCGAATTAATCAATCTCATATAAATATAAATTTATGGTCCTTTTTGCTCAACTTTTCATAATAAAATACAGTAATATAATATTAAGATCAGTATGCTCTTATTAAAATTTGGTTCTACTACATTTTTACTTTCATATAAAGGTGCAAATATGTTTAAAATTTCGGAACACTTTGGATGATAAATAGGATTCAAAGTGCATCCACATAAAGTGGCTTTGAAACTGCAATATGGCCTTAAACTAAACAATTTTTCAAATCGCTAAGCTCGCAAAGCCTTGCTCGTCTCCCATACTTTTACGACTTCCCATTGAAAAGCCAAATCTTATTACGCGCTGCTGTGTCTTGTAATTTTTCACATATTCGAAGGGCTCCAATAAAATTTGATAAAAAATATTATATAGGTTGGATCGTGAGAAGCGTGAAATAATTGCCGTCTAATAGACTGCCATCAAAACTCATGTGAGCTAATATTTGATAGTTTTAGATGGAAAGGTTTCGCCGTGGGGATAATCTTGATAATACAAACTAGGGGATCTATATAAAGAGGGAAACCTCGCTAGGCACTTTTAACCTCTTCAGTTTTCTACAAAGAATAAACCGTCTTAATGGTATTTTCTCTAAATTCTTTATTCTTAAGTAAATTTTTCTAAAACATCAGGAGTTTTTTAATATTTAGTTGCCAAGTTTGTTATCAGCAAATTTTTGTCGACGGTTTTGATGGCCAGTTATATTTGTGTCATACCAAAGAAATTAAAAGATAAAATTGTCAATCTTAAAGGGTACACAGTATTTTGACTAATTAAGAGCTTATCTTTGACATGGAATCTCGCTTGACGCTATACCTAACTGATTAGTCCCTAACGAGGGTTTTCCCGGTCGCTTTCTTTCTATAGCGTTTCCACGATAAGCCGTATCCTTTCCAAAGATAATGATGGCATTTTCGAGCCTTTCTCGAGAAAATTGCTGTTTTACTAAGTTAAACGGGAAATGAGTTTCGGATACTCTGAAATTTTTTCGAACGGATTTTGTCATGCACGAAATCTATATTTTTTTTATAAAAACATAAAAATAGAACTAGTTCTAGTACAATTTAAAAGTTTTTATGTATATGGTAAAAGTTTGTACCAATTCTATAAAACTTCTCAGTCCTTGTAACTTCACAAAACAATAGTGCGAACAAGGCGTGAAGGAGTTCATTCAAACTATTAACTAGAACTTGAAATAATATTTCGGTTTTTTAGAAAACAAATGATATAAAATCAATATTTAAACATGAATAACTGATATGGTCCACCCCCTTAAATACGATATTCCAGACAGGTACACCCCATAACGGCGCAATTATTTTAATGAAATCAGAACCGTCAATAGTCGAGTTCATTCTAAACAAAGCACTGTTCAAGAGGCAGAGCGAATTTCGCAGTTTCGAGTAATTAAAGGCTCAAGACTCACTAGGATTTACAAGCGAAGGGACTCTCACACTTCACCTTCTCGTCGCTCTTTTTCTCTTCGAAACAAGAGCATATGCTTAAAAATTTCATGAAATTAATTCTGTCACTATTTCGGGGAGATTTTGATTATAGGAACTGCGTGGTAAAAACCATCCTTTTTTCATCGATTCTTAGTCATTTGTCAGGGAATTCGAACACCCATGTCGAAAGCTCCACTCAATGGGGCTCATTCGGTCTTGATTTTTGTTCGAAGATTCATTGCATTCGGTTTCATTTCGGATTGGGTATGTCTAGCTCATTTATCCTCTATTGAAAAATTGTTTAATCGAGTAAAAGAGACCTTATGCGTTTGAGTCTGTGAGAAATTCAATTATTATTGCAACCCAAAAAGTCTAGTTATTCTAATTAAATAAGTTTTCGTCAACCGCTTTCAAGCCCTTAACCTGAGTTTAACTGGATAAACCGTAGCTTTGTCAGTGAAAACTACGGAAATTCCCTTGTCGTATTCTGACTTTCAAAAACAGCAGCGTACACACATACCGGCCGGAATAATTCTAATTATCCTCCACACAAAGAAACTAACCATTCGCTTTGAATCAAAACAGTTCAGCCCTTTTCCCGAGTAACTCTAATTATTTTGCGAAGTGATAATGTATTCGAGTTCTCCAATATTTGAGAGGTTTTATACGACTATAAAGGTGTGAGTTCTTTAGTTCTTTAGCGATCCGTTTGTCGTATAGTAGTTTATTGAATGAAGGTTTATAAATCATTTCTAAAACATTGAACTTTCCCCTCGCGCTTTTTCGGACGATAAGATACGTTTTCTCCTCTCTTGTGTTATAACAAAACCTTCTTTGATTCCTTTTTAGGAGGCATCGCCCCCACAGTGAGTTTCATAAATAAAAAAATCTCCCTTATTTTCGGGCGTATCAAAGATACATGCAGCTAAAAAGTCGTTTTATAACGCTAGGATTTAAGGGAAAACTTGTGGGGAATGGTCGTTGACGTTTCTTGAAAAATGATCAATTTTTTCGATTGTTAATTCTTCATTGTTTCATCCAGAAAATGCAGTTTTATTCGAACATATCTGTAATGTTTGAGATAAATATGATATCTTGAAACAATAAATGACTAATTAAACATTGTATAAAGTTATAACATAAATCAGTTATGTATATGTATTAAACGAAAAGTCAGCTTATGTGAATTTCTTTTATGGAACATAACAAAATAGTGACAAACATACATTACTTCTGAATATTAAAACCATACTTAAAAGAAAATAACCATTTTTGAAGATAATCATATTTATACCAAACATCACTATACATTTATATACATACATATGTACCATATCATTTTAGAATCTCACATTTAATATTCCATGGTTGGACAAAAATTACTTATATCATTTTAAAATAATCGTAAAGACAGTGAAAATGATAAGCGCCTTGGAATATCCAGCATATTAACCATTAATATTAGTATAGAAAAAGTAAAAGAATTCATTCTGGATTGTCTGTTAAACAAATAACTTTTCAATATTAGTTTAGATATGGATATAATGTCAAAAATTCAAACTTAATAGACGTTTTCTGAACAGTTAAGTTCTACATATTAAAAAGCAAATAGTTCAATTTGAGGCTCTGTTTCTATAAGCTTTAACTTTAAAGACGATTTTCAGCCATTAACAAAGTTAAGTGGTTAATAAGCGCTACCTAAAAAGTTGAGAAAAACAGAAGAAAACACTTAAATTTATAACATTTCCAACTGAATATTAAATTTTATAAAAACTAGCAAAATGAAATTTGAAATCAGAGTGCAGTTTGTGATGCTTTTAACGATCGTTATGTATGTTTAGTAAAATAAACAATTAATATTTTCAATTACATATATTTAAAAAATAAATATCAAATATTCACTTTGTCGATCAATGCGAAACATATAAAACGAATAATTTGTGCCCGGTATTTTATACGGGTGTATTCAGTGGGAATTCAGAAAATATAAAACAATTAAATGCGAACGCGATACTGAAAAATATTTTATCACCGCAATTCTAACTAATCAATCGAATTATTTAAAGCCGAACAAACCATCTGTTTCGGATGTATATTTTATAAAAACAAAGGGTAAAATGTAACAAAATAGAAAGCATTAATCACATACAGTGTCCCATACTGTGTTACTGTTCTATATTAAAATTTATATTAATTTTATAATTAGAGTATGTTTATTTCAAGGATTCCCTCAATATTTCATGTTGGCTATAAAGACGTACATACATTATAAACATAAAATAAATAAGTAATGTACCTGAATCTTATACATACATACATATGTATATGACCTAGGCATTCTTTGTCTTTTAATAAAATATGTATTTATGGTAAAAATGTTAATCTCAAAAATAAACATGAAAAATAATGTTATATACATATAAGGCAAATAATAATAAGTAATCAATTCGTAACAATACTAATCGATCGGCCCAGACATTGCCATGCTATGAGTTTGGATTGGGACTTCGCACCCAGCGATATGACAACAAGACGAAATTAAAAATATTTCACGGTGAATATTGATTAAATGGGTTCCAGGTCAGTGGCGTATCAAAATTTTACAAAACAATTTTCAAGAGGTTTGTTACGGCTTTATTAAACGAGATTTGTGAAATAAAAAAAAATTTCCCGTACTCAGGAAACTGCCAAGTTTTATTGATTTAAATATTCGCAGAGTTTCCGACGACACCCTGTATTTTCATTTTTAATATTAAAAAAAATTAATTAATAAAAAAGTGCATTTAGGTTATATTGGATAAGGGACGCACTCAATATAGCCTACCGCTTTTAAGCTTTGTTCAAAATTAATTTGTAGATTTAGTCAATCAAATCAGGACAAAAAAAACTTTTCTGTGTGGTTTTTCGTTAAGCCAGCATAGTCTTTATGAATGTAAATTAAACATAAAAAGCCCAATTTCATATCTTTCGCCACATCATCCTTGCAGATTTTTAATGATCAAAATTGACTTTTGGAAGCTTTCTATATTTTAATTGTCGGAATTGTTATTTATAGTTTCTTGTTCTTGGACCTGATTCCTTTTAATATCATGCAAAACTATTAAAAACTATTAGATCATATTCTAGTATTCAATATCACTGAATATTAGACCATGATATGGTTATATTACAATATTATTATATGTTATTATTTACATCATGAATTTTAAGTACCTCATCTTAAATGTATGTGAAAATTTTCAATACAATGTGTCGATTTTTACACTTTGGAGC
>JABRWK010000053.1:54907-75430 GCA_013372445.1 Hypothenemus hampei
CTGTTTGCCCTTTTTAAAATTTTATATAAATAAATTTTGAGCTTGTTTAGTTGTCAAAGGAAATCAACGAATTAAGAATCGCCATACGTTCTCTGTTTACACGTTGATTCAAAGCCTACTTGATAAATTTTTTTTTTGAACACCCGATATATTAGATAGATATATATATTCTAAAGAACTAGGGTATCTCAAAATAGGCATTTAAATTTAAGTAACGTGTTAAAAAACAAATGTTCGAACCTGTTAATGAAGCAGAAACATTCCGAACAACACGTTGTTCATTAAATCATTTCTTATTCTTAGACAGGTCAGGATTGTTTTGTCCTTACAAGTCCATTACTAAGTTAAATTTCCAGGAACTTGAGTCTATACCTAGAATATTAAGGAACTCTTAACTGATCGATATGCTCGAACGGATGGTTTGCATACTAATTAGGATTAAAACAGCGTTTTTAACAAAAATCAACTGATATTTTATTTATCGTTTACATGAGTCGCTCAAACTCTATGAATTTCAAAATTCTCCATTTTCAACGAGTTGGAATCGGAACCCTTTTACTCTATCGGAATTCCTTTTTGTAGAGCTAACAAGCCAACTTGAAAGATAATTAAAGTATCGGCTCTTTGTGTCGTTTCAAGATCCGACATCAAAAACGTTTTTATTGCTGACCGCGGGTTTCTGCTTCAATGATATAAAGAGAATTTTTCCTTAACAAGACATTTCACTCGATTGGCTCGACAGTTGGAAAACCCCATTTCCTTGAAGTGATTTACAAAGAAAAAGGAATCTTTATCTATAAACTGAAAATTAAGATCCATTCTTAATACTTAACAGTAGTTGGTACGTTCGCGTAGCAGTAACATTTGATAATCCGCTCAAAAGCATTAATTAGACCCACGTCTCTTGTAAAACTATTTCAGTTACAAATTTGTAGAAAATACTTCTCTCACAATTTAGCTGGAGCGTTCCGAATTAAGCTTCCACTCATGTGTCAGGATAATCCTGGAATAATAAGACTCGCACTTCGCACTAGCAAAGTTCCCGTAAGCAGCCTCTCATATTCAAAGTGCCTTTGTGCATTCGCTTTATTTGTACGGGTGAATAAATGATTCTGAATTGTAGCGACAAATTTATCCGGCTGCTTTTACTATGGTTTTTCTTTGAATTAAGACATTACAAGAGAAAAAAGGAACTACTAACAAATTTTTTAACGGTATCATAAATAAAGAACTCGCTAATGCAGTTTCGATAATCTTCCTGCTCTCGGTTATTTCTTATTGCACTGTGATTGCACTGAAATTCACAGAGATAAATCGTTTCTATCCAGATACGCCCGCTGGGTTTCAGTTTGATCTGGAACTTCCTTATTTCAGTCTCTAATTCGTATTCGGTCATAAATCCTTTTAGAATATTGTACATTTAAATTAAAGCTGGATTAAAAGATTTTCTTTTTGCTCATTAGTGTAAGAAGTAACGAAAAATAAATGTTTATTTATTGAGTGAATAATGGCAAGAGCAAATTTAATCCTGAATCGTATCACATGTAATTTGCCATTTTTAAACTTTTTCACGATAGGCGGCAAAACAAATGGTCGTAATAAATAATTCGCCAAAAACGGAACTTTTGTCGCAAAATCAACGGAAAAATAATGTCGAAAGTTTACCAGATAAGTTTCAACAGAATCATAGGTGTTACCGAACTTGTTCGTAATCAATTTATCAACTGTTAAAACCTGCAAGGAAACTCTTTCTAATTATAATTTTAGCCTAGACTTTTCGGTATAGTGAATATTTATGAATGCCTAATAGTCAAATTAAGCTTGAGGAAAACTTGCGGCCCATGAAATTTCCCCAGGGCTACTGTAAAATCAAGAAAAGAATTGCGGCTTATTTAATCTCATTCAGTACACCATCCCTTATGTGCAATGCAAAGAAGTTGGAAGTTGTAAAACTAAAAAGTTTGATAACTAAACTTTCCCTAAAGGTATTTTAATTGCAAACGGAAAGGTGAAAACTTGTAGTTCATATATTTATAGTTTACAATCTTCTAAAAGGGTAAACAATAAGTGAATGAATCGGTTTCATTTCTGTAAAACAACATATTTTAGAACTCACATTCATGGTCAATCTGTAGGACAAACAAACATAAACGTTTCATTGAAAAACTTATGTGAAAACCTCCAATAATTGCTTACGTTACTCTGTATAATGTTGATCTCATTATCAAATTCTCTTTAACTACTATTCGTACCATTACCCTAGTGATTGTCAACCACTTTAAAAGCAAAAAATAATGTCCGACTAAAGTGCTTTTATAAAAAAAAAAAAATTATAAAAATAACCTCGGTGTGTTAAGGTAAATACTAAAGAACATTTTCTGTTCAATTTGAATAGGAACGATTTCAAATTACAACAGAAAACTCAACAAATCATAAAATATTGTTATTCAATACTAACTTGAATAATGTAGAACAGTAGTTTACGGTCATTCGACTATTAGCAAGCTTAACTATTTACCTGGAAATAATTCAATCATAACTATTCCCGTTTTACCTCGCTCAGGTGAGTCTTTAGTTAAATCGGTTGGAGATTTTCCGAGCGGAAAATTAAACCTTCTGGCAAAAGAAAGTTTTTCTGATAAATTTAAAAAAACTTTCCTTTTAGCCGATTCGTAACTGCGATCGTTGTTATAGAATAAAGATTTAATACGTAAAAACCACCCACAATCTCGTAAATTACAGCGAGGACAGGAACGAAAAAGAGGAGTGCAAAGAGAAAAAGCACTTTGCGCCCGACGGAAAAAGCCAGAAGGAATCTGTGCGCCGAACACTAGACCAGAACACAGAATCATCCATTTTAGGCGAATGCACTAAATTCGGAACGTCATAAATAAACCGGTTGTTTTCCATGGCGAGACGTTTTCGGGAGATTCATTTGGCGACGTCTTTTCTCCCTATACCATTCAAAAAGAGACGAGGTTAAATTGTTTTCCAACCACCCATCGTTACAACTACCAACCCAACTTCGCTTACCTGAACTTTCGTAACTCAATTTCCGTTTGATAATTCCACCAACTAATATTACGAAAGTAAAAATGACCTTTCCTCACCATAACTTTAGTACCTGGAACTGGAAGTCTTTCCTAGACACTTCCGCCTATTCATTAAGTGGAAAACTAAACCTTAATGGACGCCCCTGGTTCATTTACCGGCTTCCCTGTAATTAGGGCCTAGGACGTGTCGTGAATAAAGTTTTCCAAAAGGCATGGGTCCCGGTTTGAAGCTGCAAAGAGCGGTTTAGTCGTTTCCTTGTTTTCGTTTTAATGCTAAATTGACTTTGCAAAATCCGCGACGTCCCATTCTTTGTCTTCGGTTAACGAGATGAAAAACCACACTAACGATAAGATCATTAAATTGTTCTCTAAATTATCTTTCACGTAATGGGTTGCAACATAATTTACCTGTTTTGCATTAAAATCACAAAATAACGTTAAGCCACGAAGTAAAAACTCTGATAGAGAAAGTTTATAAGATTCGTTAAAGATGAGAAGGCTGGCTAGCACGGGATGAAATTTATCACGAATCTACAAAAGAACAATCAGATTTTCCAATGTTCAAACGGAGAGGGCGTATCCCCATTACCCAAAACTATTTCGCGCCATAAACGGAAATTTATTTCCTAACTAGGGCGGATTATCGGAACACCGTCACATGCAGGTCTTATACGCTCCCTTATCGAAACCAACAGAATTTCTTCTCGAGGATTTAGAACACCCGATAAGAAAGGATAATGCATTTAGGCTGTTACGATGAGTCGAAATTCCCCAATTGCGACTGCGGCTAACCAGAAATGCATTTCAACAATTTGGTGGTTATTTAATGAGAATATAATTAAATTATTCAAGTCAGGTTCGTGTTTCTCTTGTCCTCTGTGAGGGTTGCTATTCGATTTTGTTGCGAAATATCAGAGTTAAATACATGAAAGACCACTTGAACACATCCCAATAGGAGTCGTTAGAAGATTTTCTAGAGATGTTTCAATTTGTCAGACACATTTCAAGTTTCAACTTCAAGAATTTAGGAATTTCATAATACTTTAAATGTTCTATTGAACTGGATCGCTCGATTACAGAAATCTGAAGGAAAACAAGCTGTTGTGGTCAAAGTTACGGCTTTTAATGTGCCTCCTCATAGAACGTGAGCAACGGTTGATGATCAGTACGGAATTTCGAAATTTACGAAGTTTGTTTTAAAGGAAATTCCGTGGCTGCAATAAAACAACAAGCTCTAAATAATAATTATACTTATACGTGCTTTTGTCGAGAATTAATTATTGCGTCAGGAAAGTTTTATCGCGAGGCGCCTCCGTAAAACTCTAATCTTATTAGTTAAGTTGAACACGGAGGGTTGCAAGTTTTTAATCAAAATAAAAAATATATTAAATGAAAGAACTAAAATGAAGTGTAAGAATGGATATTACAAATGGAATTTAAGTAAAAAATTTCATTTTAATGTACCCTTAATTCCAACTTACATTTAAGCCTTATTTAGAGGGTGCATTAACCATTCGAAACACTCAGTATATGTAATTTCGATAACGACGAATACTTGGAGAACAGTTCAGGAAGCGAGATGTGAGAACCTAAAGCTTTGTCGTTTCTGCATGAGAACGCCTCAAGCCATAGATACCGTGCACAAGTATTAATAATTAAAGCCCTTGCGTGTAACCAAAACCCTATTTTATTATTCATTGGTTATTACTAAAAGAACGGGGTTAACATTTTTCGTCCAGCGACTTTCACAACGCCTCGGGCGGCTCATGAGTCATGTGCCAAGTTTGCGTCTTGGCGCTGGTCCTAAACTAACAAAACCGCTCTCTTTTCTCTTTGCGAATATTAAACCTCAATTTTGTATTAAAATGTTGTTTAAACCACTTTTAAAATGTTTATATTGCTGTAAAATGGCCATCGCGGTTAAAAAGGCGACTCACGTAAAATTCCACTTAAACCAGTATTCTCGACATCATCAAGTTTTCTATTCCGACATCATCGCTCGTCGAGAAGTAGGGGGATGGAGGATGCCGACACGGTTCTGTGGAGCATTTCTCTGAACGCGAACATCCATCGTTCAGTTTAATGGCGTCACGCAAAACTCTCATTTGGGGTCTCTTCTGCCATTGCCAGATTCAAGGGCACATGGGGCCCTGTTCTCTTCGCCTTATTCGCCCTTCAAATACCAAATGAGCCGAGATCAACGAAACGTAACCTTTTTGGATAAGGGTTAATCCAATACAACGAAAAAAGGTCCGGGATTAAATGCGTTAAACTCTTTAAAACTGAAGTCAATTTAAGTCCAGTAAAGATGACCTAATTTCTGTTTTCCAAGGGACCATTTTAAGTTTAGCCTTTAATTCAAACGTTAAAAGTCTAGCAGATGTGTTGTAATAATTCCAAAGTCCCAACGTTCTTTGATCATCAACAAGAGCCTTAATTTCATTAGCAAGTGCAAACACAAGGATACTCTCGAAATCTGCGTTGTTAAGTCGTTAAATAATCATGAGCTCCTCCCTAGCCAGTGATCCGGTTCGATCCTCTATCAGTTAGGTATGTGCCTGCTGAATATTTAAAGGGCATACAAAGCTATTCGACACCTGTACATGGGATTGGGTTACTTAATACTCCGTTAAATAATAGATTTGGGAAACCCTCCAGGTGTGCACGTCTAAACGCATAAAAATGTAGCCAAAAGGACTCAATTTCTCAACCGGTTGTAAAATAAGAATTTAATAAGTATTTATCTGCCCCTTCAGGGAAGCCTTTTGTCACTTTTACTATTTAGAATAAAACCAAGAAAATACCCTGTCTGGAAAACGTGAAAACTGCATTAAAATGATTGAATTACTATAAATTACGTAAAAATTGGGCCCCAAGTTTGAACTCTCCGATATTGAGATTGAACAATTTCTGACCCAAAAATTATACTTTCAAATATAATTACTGTGAGCTGCACTTTAACAAATTAAACCCGTTCCAGGCGCCTTTTCCAACTACTTTGGAAAAACTCTCAAAAACCAATTAAATGTAAATTCGCGAAATCGAAACCGAGACCCAAAGCAATAAACATTAGCGGCACAGATGGCGCTGTCATTAGCACGCTAACGGTGAGGGAGGGGGGCGCAACATCATCAATCTTGCAGTTGTGCAGTTTCGCCCTCTTTCGGCGTCATTAAGAAGTTGGGTAATGTATTTTTCAGACATGCCAGAGACGTGCAGTGGCCTTGCGGTGGTCCCTGGGTTTCTAGCGGCAAATTCTTTATGTTCACATCATATTTCAACGTCACATGTACCATGAACTGAACATGTCATTATTTCCTTTCGAATGTCCTAATTGAAAAATTGTCCTTCTAAGGGAAAATTTGTTCTTATTTCTTAGATTGCCTACACCTACAACTGTATAGAGACTCGAAGGATCGCTACAAACAAGGACAAACCAAAGCGTCCCTTTCCTTGGAACATTTTCTGGGCTTGGAGACTGGATTCACGTTGGACAAAGAATCTCATACGGTAGCCATAGTTTGCCAAGACGTAGTGGTGGTTTTGGCGTTCGACAATCGAGAAAGGCTGATGCAATGGCAAATTAAATTAAGTACTCATTTGAATGATGGACCCCATTTTCTGGTCTTAGTATCTAGTTCACCATTAAAAACAAAGTAAACATCTTACCCAAAGATTGCAGACTTTGATTATTAACGTGTGTCTTCATTAGGCTTCCACCGGGACCAGCAAGACTACACGTCCAAGAGAGAAGTTTCTGTTTAACAACAGGAGTTCCGCCTAGGATCGCTGGTCAATGGCAAATAGCAGATTTACGAAGATATGGAGTAGTGGATGGAAGATTCTGTTTCGAAGGTGGCTCCAGATGTTTAAAGGGAGAAGGATTATATATTTTAATAGCTGATCAAGGCGAGGAAATTATGGCAGCACTGCAGGCTGCATCCACAGGAAGTTTGCATGCTTCAAGGAAAAGACCGATATCGAGAAACATGTCAGGTAAGCTGAATTATTTTATAAAATTAATACATTTTTTTAATTATTAAATATATTGTAAATTAGTCATGGATAGTCCTGCGAGAAGAAGTCAACTACGTCCTGCTGGAAATGTTGCCTTAGAGTTACGGGAGAGCGAAACTTCCTTAGCTTCAAGAGCTGACTCTCCTTATACTGATTTGGAAAGCAATTATGGCTGTGGTGACAGTATCTCGAACGATGGATGGAATCAACCTTCTATTGAAAGATGTATGAGCTGTATAAGTAAATTAGGTGAGTCAAACTTAAATTGTTCTCCTGGCTATTGGTAATTTACAAATTATATATTATTCTTTAGGAGCAATGTCCAGATCGTCAACTGCAACAGTTACCATGGGTCCCACATTGGGAACGCCTTGTTGGGAACATACCTGCGATCGACATTCAATTAGTAGTTCCAGTGATAGTTCCGGATGGAGCCAGGCTGTGACCAGACCTCCTCAAAGACCACCAAAACCTGGATCTGGTTGCCCGTCGCCAAAGAAACCTGCAGCTCCACTACCTCCTTCATATGACAACTACGATATTCCTAAATTACCATATCCAGTGGTAAATTCTTTTGGAATTTTAAGTTGATTTTATTAAATATTATTATATGATACTTTTAGGAACCTAATCAAAATGAACATTACGATACTCCGAGAAAGCTCAAGGAATGCATTGGATTTGAAACTGTACAGAAACCATGTGGTTGTATTTTAAGGATCCGACAGCCCGAGCCTGAACGGCCATGTGTTTGTCAACGTCTAATGAGCTGCTGGTCGGCTCCAGAAGACTCTATTAATGCAGTATACGCCACCGTAGACTATAGCAAAAAGACTTATCGGTAAAGTTTTCTATCGAACACGTTCGAAATTTGTCTCTAACAAATCCTGTTCGAACTTCCTTTTAGATGCCATCCGAATCCAGGCACAACGAACTACGCCAATTTAACTCCCGTTGTGAATCCGTCGACAAAAGCGCCTAACAAGAATCAAACAACGACTATCCAATCGGCTTGCAATTACGAAAACATGGAATTTGCTCAAACACTTCAACTATATGAGAACGGCAAAGAGATCTCCGAAAAGGCTCGAGCACTTTGTGCTAAATGCGGACACGCTCAAAACGATTACTTATTAATGGAACCAAATAAAACTGTTAATCATCAAGCTCATCCTGGGTAAAATTCAATTTGCAAGTAATTGAATATTCTTTCAGTAATTAATATGGTTGATTAGGTACATCCCTATGTCTCCTGCCATAAAACAACGTTTAAGCAAAGCGTTATCCAACAGTATTCCAAATCTAGGTCCGGCATTGGATCGGTCTAGTAAACCTACTTCTGGTTCAGCAATGTTGTTGCATGCAGGCGAAGTGTATCAAAGAAAACAAATTCTGGATAATGCAGATGATATAGATAATATGAGACGAAAGAGATCCAATAGTGCAGATTCCAGCACTAGTAAAGCTGAGCCTGAGGCTGAACCAGATGTCGCATCTCCTTGTAAATGTGTAGGTCAAACCGTGCCTGCAGCCCAATTAGGTACTGTCTCATTAATTTTCTTTTAATGCCAAAATTATAAAAAAAACATGTACATTTTAGTCCGTCGGTCATCTAGCGTTCCATGTAAATCAAACCGTGATTCATCCAGCTCAAATGATTCTGGAGTATTCGAACTGCCAAGACGCCCTCAAATATCGTCTAACGTTTCTTTGCCAAGAAGATCAAAGAGTTCTGATCCATTGCGTGATCTCAGTTTTCAATTCAACAAGGCAGCGACCGAAGGCAAATCTGCTAGTGCCGAAGCTGAAGTACCAGTAAGTATAGTTGAGGCTAAAATTAGCTAAGCTACAAACTCTTTACTTTGTTCTTTAAGGTTTGTCCAAATGGAAGTACTAGTAGTGGTACATCGGACATGTCTGATTATTTCGAAACTCTGTCGCTTTCTTCACATAGCTCAAGTGTGGAACCTCCACCTCCTTCTTGCACTTTGAGGCCACGATCTGGAAACGAATATCTTAGTATGCAAAGGCTCATTGCGCCCGTGCCCGAAGAGCACCATTAAAATTGAAAACTAGTCATGATTCTAAAGATAGCGAGCAATAATGGACGTTTTTATTACTATCGTTAAGTTTTAACGTGTGGGTATTTAAAGTGTTTGTCTATTTTAATGTAGGAATTTGTATATTATTATTATTATTATTATTATTATTATTATCGATTTTCAAACAACGATTTATGAATACGGAATACTATTTTAAGATCTATTTACAACGGTCACCTGAAAATTACTCACGCTCACCTTTTTATCAACAATATTTAAAAAACTGAGGAATTATAACTGTTAATGACAAATTGAATGAAGCACTTTATACCTACACGCAAGTTGGAATACTAGGTCTGTCGTTAAATTTTCATTTACATACGAAATTTTAGGGATAAACGAGTGTTTCAGACGAATTTTATACTTGTAGAATAAGAATGTTTATTCGCCTAGATTCCAATTGTAATATATAAATCTTTTAACGTAAGAACTTTTATACAATGTTACGTCTTTATTTTGAGAGCCAGACGTCCACTTGATGTCTAACTGAAAAAACATATTTTTTGAGTGAGTGAAGGACCTATACGATACAGGTGTATACCTAAGCTACCTACTTATTTAGTACATTACATACGTTGTATAATCAAATAATCATTTCCCTGTATAAATATAATGTATTTACTTAACTATTATTAATAAATAAATTATTCGGAGTAAGCGAAACTTTTTAATTACTACCTCTTAAAAAACATATAATGAAGCAAATAAATGTAAAAAAGAAAAAATCCATAAAAAGAGTATAAAAACAACAGAGATTATCATTGGTGTGGAAAAAAAAAGGAACTATGCACCCTACTGCAATTTTTGGTTTTCCAAAAGTAGATATATTCATATCTTGATTTGAAAGTATTCAGTAAAGTAAGATTCCCGTTAGAGCCCTCGCCCACCATAACCGGAACTCAGAAATTTAAAGAGAGTAGTTCGCTTCTATAATACTTCTATTCGAGTATCTCTTTGCAATGCTGTGCTCCTGTTATAAAACCAGAAATTTTCGATATCATTACATGTTCCATGATAAATCTATAAAAATATGCCGTGTATACAAGGATCTTAAACGCAAAACTTATCGTGAAAACTGTGTAACAACAGATTTTAAGGTATGTAAATTATAGAGATGGAAGTGGTATCTAGGGAGATCTGTATATCGACCATGCGGCATGGAACTTCTATACGTCTATATGCTCATGATGTATGCCGGTTTAATGTTAATATTAGCTCATTTAAAACCTTAAATCGGTTTTGATAATAAAAAAATAGACTGTCACCATTACTTTTTACCTAGAATGTTTATTATCGTGAATGTTATGACATTTTTTTTCTATCTTTAAAATATCTCAGGTTCATAATATGACGTTTGGATTCTGATTCAAAGTGATAATACCATGAGTGCCATCGGTAAAAATCCTATGTAAACAGATAATATATTCTGGTTGTCAGAAAATCAAATACTGCATTGATATTTAGGTACGTATAAAAATTTTTCTGTGTATCTGTAAACTACAGTAAATTCCACTGATCAGAATAAAGATAACCAACTTAGAAGATGATTCAACTACTCCAGTATGAAAAAAATAATAGTTACCAAACTGCTTCCATTCTTGTATCAAACTTCATTGCTTGAGCTCAGTTACTAAAAACTAAATAGCTTTATGGAGATTATTTTTAGAGAGGTTTTTGTTCATTACAATTACCATTTTTTAACTGTGTTATAACACTGGGAAATAGTACATTCCTAAACGGCTTGTTCTTNATAATCTAAATATAGAAAAAAAAGTCATACCTTTTAGATGACCTGCGCAAATCATATTGTCTAGAATTGTTTGGTGTTGGCCTCCATAGACATCCTTTTTTCTACAAGTGTCCAAAGATAGAATGGGTACGGCAGCTGATCTTAAAATGTTAGATGGCCGTCCAGGAGTTTTTGGATCATGGGTGCCCCAACCTGTGACTTCACACCAAGTGCCCGGTTGAGGTGTTTCATGGGTCAAGCATATTGGTTTAATGAATTCGTTCAATTTAAAACCTTCGTAAATTGAAATCATTTCAACAACAGTTGTAAGTATATCATTTTTATTTCAGTCACACCTGGTTTTTCCAAAATTAATAGAGCAATATCGTTACTATGAGGCCCTATCTTTTTATAGTCCGGGTGCAAATGTCCAGATTCAACTCTAGCGTGTTGCTTATGCGAGTTTTGATCGTAAATATTATTAGTACCAGCAACGGCAATTAAATTTTCAGTGTAGCAATGAGCAGCTGTAAGAATCACTCTTCTGGAAATGACTGTACCTCCACAACGGTGTTTGCCGTGATGTTTTAATGCAGCCTATATGTAAATGTGCATCAATTTACTTTCAAATATCATATTGGCATCCTAACTTACTTGCCACGGTGCAGCTCCTTCAGGGGTTTCTTCACCTCCAATGACTCTAGGCTCTCTAGTAGGACGCCAGTGAGTGATTCTTCGTCCACAAGAAAGGATTGATGTAGGAAATTTTGGATAACCATTTTTTCCTAACTGAATGGTCAAGCATGAAGTCACAAGTAAAAATGGTAAGAGGAATACTGATGTTCTCATTTTAAACATTCTTGAAGGTGCATAAGAAGAACGGGGAATTTTTATAGCCCTGGGCTTAATTGACTTATCAGGTAAATGCTGGTACTAAATTCGCATTTTTTGGAACGTTTGCTTTTATATCAGCAGAGAATATCATCCCACCTCACTTTTTTCTGTACATGGTGTATAAAGTTAAATAATACAAATTATCCAAAATAGATTTTTTCCAGATTTCTTCTTTAAACATTGTAAACTTTTACAGATAGTATTTTTACATTATTTTGTTTGTCAGTTTTTTTTTATTTATTGATTAAGTTAATTGGGTTAAAGTTAAGTTGATGAATCATAAATGTTTGCATGAATTCATTTTTAAGTCATTACACTTCCCGCACTTCTTTGACCATAATAATACGCTGGCATATATAGATAATAAATTTTACCTTGACCAAAAAACCGGATCATCTTTGCCGGTAACATTACTTTCTAGGCAGTGGCGCATCATTCGTCGGGTAGATTAGTTATTACTTTAAGTAAGATTTGGCACCGTGAAGGGTCGGATCTTTAACTAACATACAATTGAATTTTGAATAACTAGAAGAATAGGAAAAAGTCAATATAAACAAGAAATAATATCCAAGAAATTTAAAAATTTTCTAACAAAATGGTGGATGATATTAAATATATTTTATTAAAACTAATTCAACTGGATCAATGCATTTCACGGTTCAGTACCCGTAAAAAAAATACTGATTCTAATTCGAAAAAGTTTTGGAAACTCATCCCTGGATTTATTTAGAAGACATCCGAAGAACTTTAACAAGTGCATAAGTCCTTGTAAAGCGTCTGGTTTTAGAATTTGATGGTGCTGCAGAGCAAAATTACTCAGAGAGTTAACCGATTTTCGAATAAAATTAATATTGTAGCATTAAACTCACATACTTATAACACACATAGAGAAGGATTCCATGAGAAAGTTTCCTTAGATATTAGAGAATAGGAACAATAATGTATATGAGGATCGTGTCATAGGAATATCTTTGAAATAAGCAGCTATGACTTCTTCTTCATGGTAGAGACAAAATTGTTAGAATCAAAAAGTTTATTTCGGTTTAAATAGGTGATTAAAGTGGTTCAGATAAAAGGGATATGTCACATTTTTTATATACAGGGTGATCCAAATTGGTGTGTTTTAATAGTAAAAAACCTATTTCATGACTCGATAGAAAAAAAGTAACCTACGTGTCTAGATATCGATTTTTGAGAAATATAAAATAAAAAAAACTCCACTGCAATATCATTATTCATAACCGAGATAGAGGGCGTTTTTCAATTTTTGGCTATTTCAAAAATTGTCCATAATTTCTTTACTTGAAAAAATATTTAATTTCCGTAAATATATTCTTAAAAGGCTTTTTAAAAGTTATCCAGTGTTCAAAATTTTTCTTTTGTCCATACGTTTGACTGCAAACAAATACAATTTTATTTTTTATATGGAACTCATAGTACCTAGCTTATGCACTTAAAACAATACCTACGATGAGTCCTTTCATCACTACTTGCACCAGTGCTAACACGTATGTGTATCAGTTGCAAATAAATGAGGAGCTATCTTTCAAAACGCAGTTTTTGATAGAAGCCTGCTTTTCGGCAAATTCTAATTATTTGTTCTAAAGTTATGTGTTGCAATAGTTTAAATTTACAGGTGATAATATGTAGCATTGGTATTGAATAAAAAATACAGAAGAATTGAGAAATATATATTTAAATTAATCTCCCACTTTCTTGTATGAAAATTAAACTGCGTTTTGAATGTACCTTAATCATGAAAAAAAACTGCGTTTTGAAAGATAGCACCTCAAGTGTTCTCACAGGCCGGTTAAATCGTGAACTATAAGAAAGTGCTGGTATTTCCTTCCTCTACGACAAAGTAGATGGCGCTGAAAAGTATCTTTCAATTCAAATATTCGACAACAAGTTGGCGTAAGCGTTCAGTTGTTTTTTGAAATATCAGAGAAAAAACTAATCGTTTTGTTTGGAAGAAAAGAGGTCTTGTATTGCGTTTGAACTGTGTGTAAGTCGTATTCTAATTGTTCAATTTATTGCATGTATATTTGGAACCCGTAAACGTCACAATGTATACTGAAAACTGACCATGAAAACATTTGGGAAGTTTCAGACTTAGAAGCATTCGGCCAGGATGTGAAAGATATACTATACAGCCGACTGGTGAGACCTACTTTTATACATGACTGTATAGCTTTTCCGACTACTAGAACTTTACACTGTTAGTCTTTTACCTCATTCAATTGAGAAAAAACTAACTTTGGCACCATCTCATGAGTGACCATACATTTTCCTATTGAGTGTTCTATAATTTTTAAAAGATCTTTTACACGATCAATATGGTTAACATTTCTGTTTCAGCTGAAAAATTAAAATTAAATTGAAACGTATAACTTGGTGGTTTGGACTATCAGTTTTTGAAATGGTGCAATAGTAACAGATTGTTAATTGAACTATCCGTATAAGAAAGAGACCCTTAGAGCAGCCTATACCCATTCAAGTTAACTGTACAGTTTTTCATCTCTGAAATCATGTCTGAATGGTAAACTTTGTGATTTTCACAGTTTGAACAGTTATTTATCCATTTGGAGGTCGCGCCTAATTTAGGACTGAAACGGTTGCATGCAGACTATTAGTCCGCAATAAGATTCTATAGAAATTGTTTTCTTTTGAAAAAGAAAATACTTATTACGGAATTTTATTATTCCTTTGTAATAAATGGAGATAAACTAAGTTAAACAACTACATAAATAGTTTTTTGGTGAACAATGAGATGACATATTTTTTACTCAATCTCATTTTCAAGAATTGAATATTCGTTACACTATTTTAGAAAACTACTGCACGGGGTCATTATTTACAACGCCGCGCAACAAAAATACAGCAATAATTTTCAAGATGCGGAGTAGGAACCGCAACTTCCGAAAGGTTAACAACAAATAAGTGTTACTTCCAATGAAAAAATTCGCGGTTTTCTTTTCTCTTTCTTCTTTTAACTTGTAAAGGTTTGGTCTTTTTTGTGTTATGCCCATCGATTTTCTTAAATTGCACACAACATGTCCTTCAAATATCTCAAGATCTCATTCACAGAAATTAAAAAATAAACCTTTTTTTTCTTAAATTTTAACACCCTGTATCTTGAAAATAAAACGTATTTGAATATATGATATATTTATTTAAATTTTATTTCATAACTTGGTCACAGGAACCTACAGTAAACGGTTGCCTGAAACACTCTGTATATATTTTAAATTGTAACTTACATGTACATTGAAATGTCGCTTATTACAAGTGGATATTTCGTTATTTGGAAAAATGTGCTATTCTCATTTTTGTTATATTTATATGTATAAGTCATATTAAATTTGTGATTATAATTCAAAAACCGAGATCTGAAAATAACACTTAAAACGATACTTAAAAAATAACAAAAAAATCATAGCAAATATGCCGTAGAGTCTCAGTTACAAAACTAATTTTTGATAAATTTTTCTATCTTTATTAGTAAATGTGTGTTATAAATTAATAAAAATAAAACAAAATACATTTCTACTTAGAAATTAGATGTTATTAAAAAAATAGGTATTCTTTTGAAAGTAATTGTTTTTTTTTTTGTAGATATGAGAGCACACGCACAACTTGTATGAGTGTGTAACATAAAACCTTTATTGCAATAGCTAATTCAAGGCAAAAAGCTATTGTAGAGACTCAGAAAATCTTGTTAATACATTAAGTGGAAAATGCAACCATTAGGAGGGATGCATACTTAAGTTAAGTTACACTTTTCCACCCTACTCACTATTAATTTAATTTGTACGATTTAACTTTTGCTCCATGTATAAATTAGTTTAATTTCTTCATTCTTCATTTCTCAATAATACTTGTTAACCATTTTCATTTTATATCAATCAGTGTATGTATGGTTGTCTCCGGACTGGGTGCACATTCTAACAGAATGATGAAGGATGTATTTAAAAATTGAAATATGTTGAACTTTCTTTCGTAAAAAGTTTTTGCAGTGAAAATCTCGTTTATCTAGTCGTGGTATGATGCTAAGATTTACTATATACCTATACCAATCACTTCTCATATAAACAAATAGGCATTGTTTTGAAACTAATTGTTTCTTTTTGTAGATATGAGAGAACACGTACGACTAATATAATTTTATGATATGAAATATTAACTGCAAAAGCTATTCAAGGCAGAGCGCTATTGTAGAGACCCAGAAAACCTTTTTGATACAAAATTAAGAAGACAATGCAACAATTAGGAGGAGATGCATACTTACGTTAAGTTACACCTTTCCACCCTACTCACTATTAATTTAATTTGGACGATTTAACCTTGGCTCCATATATAAAGTAATTTAATTTCTTCATTTCTCGATAACATTTCTTACCGATTTTTATTTTATACTAATCGTTGTATTATGATTGCCTATAGATTATATACAAATTCTGACCAAGAGCTGTTGTAGTGAAAGTCCCATTTATCTAAACGCGATGTGATGCTACGATTTAGTATTTATAAAATTTAGTTCTTATTCAGACGATATGTATCCTTTTGAAATTAATTGTTTCTTCTTGCAGATATGAGAAAGCACGTACAATTTGTATGAATTTGAGATGTGAAATCTTGACTGCAGAAGCTTGCACCGTAATCAGTATCTAAAAACGTGACTCGTCTGCCAACAACGTACTACCATCAATTTCAGTGCAGGCATTATTTTTGAAAGATGACATTATCCAACTTGTAGTCGAAGATACCAATGAATATGTATATTCTCAAATGGATAATGAATATGATTCTAGAAAGCATATAATCCTGATCCGGATCTTCTGTATTTTGTATAGTTTGGTTGTATTTTTATAAAAAGTACAAGTGCCCCGTACTACCTGTTAACGGAATATGTCCTTATTACATGAAAGAAGATTGACAATAAGAATGCCAAAAAACAAAATTCTGATTTTTTAAACTTCTATCGCTTGAATCTGTATATAATTTCTGTTGCGTATTGAAGAGCATATACCAGGAAAACACGCTCTTTATGGTTTGAAAATTTTCAACGGGCTTTTTCCATGTTTTGTACAATTTGGTTTAATTTTTACCATAAAAAGTGACTCAATCACTTTTGTTGAAATTGTTGAGACCCGTGATAATGATTATAGAAACTATGATAACATAGTTGCAGTAAAAAAAACATACACCAATTAGAATGAGATATTGGGTCGTATGATGTGGATTTTTAAATGGCTATTCAGTAAAGGTTAACAGATGTCATAGGTTGTTAAAAATGAGAGAAAATTGAAAAAATTGATTTACTACAGAATAAAATTCAACACTAAATTATATTACTATATTTAATATAGTAATATTAAGAGTTCAGAAATTCTCACGAGCGACTGTTCTTTGAAGACTCGTGAGCTCCATTTGGCTTCCAGCTCGCTCCCAATTTTAGTTAAGCCCGCTTGGGATTGATTCATATTTTTCTCTCACTAGCGAGATTAACCGAGAGCTGGATCATGGTTTCGGAGCTGCTCCGAGCCAGCTTTTCCACCATGAGTAACAGCTTATGTAATTTTTGTTTTTTCAGACAAAATTATGAAATAAATTGTGATAAACTCTATTTAATTAAAGATGTCTGAAACAAAAAAAATTACAAAAGCAGAAAAGTTGCTTAACAAAAATTATTTTAATTTTAATACCGGAACAAAAAAAACCAGCTCATGACCACAAGCTAATAATAAGGGTATCCCACGCTCTTGCTCCTGAGTGAGCGTTGATTTTCCAAGAGCTGGTTTCAACGCTCTCTCAAGAGCTGAATCAAGTAAGCTCATAAAAAGAGCTCTCAGCTCCGGCTTGCGAGCCAGAACTTCTTTTATGAGATATGAGATATTCTTTTATGGTTCGTGAGCGAGAGCCAAGAGCGAGCGAGCAAATTCGAACTCTACTATATTATAGTAATATATTTCGCACTGGTAGTATATGAGTGGGGCATCTCATTTTTTCGAATTTTGAATTTTTTTCATTTCGAAGTAATTAAAATGCAGGTCAACTATAATTTGATCCCAGATGAATACTCTAATTCACTAAAAAATATTCATTTTTAAAAAATTAAAATTTATCTTCGTTTCCTGAAAATGTGATTTTTCAAGATGTCCCATTCCTGCACTAGCAGTGCGATTTATTTGAAAATTACTTATTTCGCTTCTGAGGCTGCTTTGCATTTTTGATAACCTATAATATCTATTAACCTCTATTCAATAGCAATTTTTTATGCAAATTTAAGTACCTAAACAATATCTCCCTCTAATTGGTGTACGCTTTTTCTTAATACAACTGTTCTTTACACGTATCAAGAGTTGGTTCTTTTTTATTAATTCTATAATTGTTTGCTAGAGCGAAAAGATCTAGAAAATTGTTCATACTTTTTTGATATTTCAGTGAATATTGTTTAAGGTGATATATGTTGTAAATTTTATTTAAAGTCGCATTGATCTCATCGTGGTAACCAATTATAACTATTGAAGCTACAGTTGTATGCAAATAAAAAGCGTACACCACTAGAGAGAAAAGTTTGACAATCACATTTAAATCCATAGAGATATAAGAATAGAGGAGGCAAGAAGGTATAGGGATTCGCGTAAGTGGAAATGTCGCCATAGTAAAAAGGGGCGGAAAATCTTAGCGGTAGTGGTGTCCTTGTTTAATAATACATGCGTGGTTGACACATGCGGTAGTGGATCAAGTTCCTATACTTTTTATAATTTAGAATATATATATCACCTCACAAAAGGTGACTAGAGCAGGTGAGTAATTTTTCTTTATCAAAATTCAAATGCTGTTTATATATTTTATACCCACGGTGTAAAATACTTTACAACGCTTTTTTAAAGTTATATTATAAATTGTATAATGGAGAGGAACTTTTTCCACTACTACGTGCATGTCATTGCATATGTGTCATTAAAAAAGGACACATCTACCGTTATGATCTTCCCTCTCTTTTTACTGTGGCGACAGATTTGTGATCGGCTTGCCTCCTCTATTCTTATATCTATGTTTAAATCATATATGTCAAACTTTTCTCTCTAGTTTCTCGACGAGATCAATGCGACTTTAAATAAAATTTACAACATATATCAACTTAAGCAGGTTTTACACCTACAATTTCTTGGTCAATTTAATTGATCAAGTCGCTTTGTCAAGTAAATTGACAAATGTAATACTAAAACTTGGATGTCCAATAAATTGATCAAGAACTTGGTCAAGTTATTGACGAATTAAAACGTGTTGTATTTTTTGTCAATTTTGTCGACAATTCAGTGGAACCAACTTTAAGAAAAATCTGAAAAATGAGGTTAGGTTTTGAAAAAAAATTTTTTTTTGCTAGAAATTAGAACATTATTATTATTATCCAAATGTGACCTTGAAAAAATTGGGGAATTAATTGATCAAGTAAATTAGCCAAGAAATTGTAGGTGTAAAACCCGCTTTAAACTTAAAATCGTTAATTGACGCATTGTATTTGACACTGAAATTATAATTTGTTAATCAGTTACAATAATGCAAAAATATGCAAAGGTGTAAGAGCCCAATTTACACAACAAGTTGATCGTTCCGTTTTATTTGATGCCAAGTGTACATCAAAGAAAGATGAAGTGTTATAATCCTTTTAGTAAAGAATTGTTATATTAAGATTACTAACAATATAAATTACGTTATTGTAATGACACCTAACTAACAAACAATATTATTAAATGATATTGTTATTTCATAAATTTTAAGAAATAACACTCCGTCACAGTTTCATGTAGTCACTGTAGCTACAATTACAGTGATTTTATATAAATATTTTTATTTTATTTTTTTTATTTATTCGCAAACGCCATCTATTAAATGTAATTTCAATTATTAAACGAAATTAGTAAAGAAAACTTCTATACATATATTTTGTAATTACACATTATAGATAGATGGCGGTACGAACCAAAAAAATCAGTCTTGCCAATGTTACAAATTTACAATTATTTATTAAATATGAATCTTTATAAATTGATTAAAGTACCGCGATTCATTTGTACGTTGATTTGGATTCAAAATGGCGGCTAATCACGGTATTTTATAAATCTATCTAAAATTGATTACAGTGACTTTATAAAGTCACTGTAAAATTGATAACTCATTAGCGCCATCTAATGGATATAGTTCTAATTATTCCTGAAACTATTTAAGACAACTTCTGTATATTTTCTAATGTAAGACATTATTGATAGATGGCGAAACGAACAGTAAAATCTACAGTGACTTTATAATAGTCACTGTATAAAATCATGAGTGACTATAAATTTTATAGTATAAAATTACTATAGAAAATTAGTCTGACCATTGTCACAAATTTTAAATAAAACAAACTAAAAATTATAATTTAGTTTTATTGTAACAGATGCGTCTAACTATTTCTTCTGAGTCTTAGTAGCAAACTGCCTATTTTCAATATACTTTGAATTCCTTTCAATTTTTTGTCCGGATTCTCTGCATTCCTTTATATTTTTTGTCCGGATTCTTAGCATTCCTTCAAATTTTTTGTCCGGATTCTTAGCATTCCTTTAATTTTTTGCCCGGATTCTTTGAATTCCTTTAATTTTTTGTCCGGATTCTTTGCATTCCTTTAAATTTTTTGTCCGGATTCTTAGCATTCCTTGAAATTTTTTGTCCGGATTCTTTG